>SKCR01044753.1:0-48043 GCA_019454045.1 Zanthoxylum bungeanum
ATATATCATTGGTGTTGGGATCAAGTAACTCAACAGCTCCATATGGTAAAACCTGAGTAATCACAAATGGACCTGACCACTTTGATTTCAACTTTCCAGGGAAGTGTTTCAACCGTGAATTGTATAACAACACCTGCTGCCTTGGTTCCAGTTGTTTGCGCACTATTTTTCGATCATGCCATTTCTTAGTCTTTTATTTGTATAGTCTGGCATTCTTATTAGGTTGTAGGCAAAATTCCTCAAATTCGTTGAGTTGGTGGAGTCATTTTTCTCCTATTGCTTGTGGATCAAGATTTAATTTCTTCAGTGCCCAGTACGCTTTGTGGTCAAGCTGTTGGGTTCTCTAAGAACATGCATAGGATCAAATTAAGCATAAAACATGTGAATACGTGAAGTAAGATAGTGAAAAAAATACTTACAATGATCGGTTATATGGATGCGGAGACAACAAAAATTCCAAGCTTTTATGTAGAGATCCAAATCCTTCTTTGAATGTATGTTGAGCTCAAAGCTTGATCTTTTGAATTCCAAACTCAATGAGATGTTTCCCTAACACCTTAGTAGACCCCTTGATGTGCTAGCAATGAAGATTTTTGAATAAAAAATCAAGAAACAAGAACCCTAGGTTCACGCCCAAAATGAGAGAAAAGGGAAAAGAGGTTCACGCCCAAGTGAAAAAAATGAGAGTGAAGTGAGTTTCCAATTTTTGTTTAATGTATTATTGATTTCAAAAATCAAATCCATTTACAAAAAGTTAAGTTAGTAAAATGTCCATCAAGTCAAACTTGTGTAAGTAACAAGTTACCAACTAATATGGTCACTTACTTCTATCACCTTAAAGCAAATAAAGTGAATAGTGATGTGACTTGATGTGGGCCCCACTTTGATTCAAAATCCGAGTGGGCCCACAAACACATTTCGGGCTCGGGTTCATTAATTTCGAATTAACGAATTTTCCGTTGCGACGTTAATTAAATATTAAAGTAGCTTACGAATTAATTCTCAATTAATTCTTTCGCCCAAATTAAAATCCAATTTTAATTCTGCTTTGAAATCTTATTTCATTTAATATATCAAATATATTATTTAATCGATTAATTCCAAATTAATCGTTCTCTCTCTATTAATTGAATATTATCCCAGATAAATTCTTGTCGAAATTAATCCTAGATTAATTTTCTCTCTCTCATAATTAATCCCAGATTAATTATGTTCAAGTCATACGTCATCGGTGAATCTTGGGGAAGTGACCCATGAGATCCCTGGATATGTTGGCAGTAAATCCGTTCGTCAGACTATCCGAACACGTACGTAACCGGTATCACATTTTTACCGATTTACAAGAGATGTTCGGCTTCTAGCAAAGCGTCGTGCCTACCCAATTCTCCAGAAATATTCTTTTAAGGAATATATAATCTTTGTCAGGCGTAGTATATGTAGTATTGCGTATAGCGATCCAGTATATGATGTCATATGCAAGGCCAGGGGCTGGAATAGTGTCTGCCCCGTACGAAGCAAATATCGGATCATCAGCAACTAGTCTCTTTAATCGGATAATCATGACCTTGTCATATTATCCCAATAGTTGCAACATAATAGAGTACTAGTTATGTATCCTTGCGTGATCATCATCTCCATATGACTAAAGTGATTCTTCCGTCTTGACATCACACCCAATACACTACGATTTTCAATAAACCCAGAAGAGGCATACACATAATCTGTTAAAGTCCCAGACGACGAAAAATAAAGCATATTGATTGTCGCAAGTATTAGCGATGCAAGTCTCAGGTTAAGACCAAATACACCTACCTTGATGCAGATTCCCATAGACACATAGTCATACTACCAATGAGATTCTGCGGGGTCTATCCAGAGCGAAGCTGTTTCCCTACCATCGGTAAACACAACCTCCTATCACACTTGCATAAGTATCCAATACTTAAATATATGAGAACTGTGTTGTTACGCTTCCATAACACGCACAAGTGCAATACTAGTCTATTCCGTATTATCGATGTACATTCTCGATAATACTACGACTATGGATATTTAATGATTAAACTTTCGTGGATTGATACTGTCTCATATCTTATTAATCTGGAACTAATTATAAAGACTTTTATCATTTATATGTATTCAAGTAATCTAATTATAAAATGATAAAATAACAATTTCCTTTGTCACATAGATAATTTGTACAAAAATCATATTGTCTTTTACAAATAGTGACGCTATGGGTCATAATTTTCCAACAATCTCCCACTTGGCCTATAACCAGTCACTCAAGTATCTAACACCTGAACTATGTACATGTCGCTCAAACTTTTGCTGAGGAATAACTTTCGTCAGCGGATCTGCAATGTTGTCATCTGATGCGACTTTCTCGATCTTCACATCGCCACGATGTATGATCTCATGAATCAGATGGAAACGTCGAAGTACATGCTTGGATCATTGATGAGACTGCAGTTCCTTAGCCTGTGCTATAGCCCCGTTATTGTCACAATACAATGGAACAGGCTCAGCTCCTAACGGAACTACTCCTAATCCAATTAGGAATTTACGGATCGAAACTGCCTCTTTTGTTGCTTCAGCTGCAGCAATATATTCTGCTTCTATTGTTGAATCGGCAACAGTCTCTTGCATGGAAGATTTCCAGCTTACTGCTCCGTTGTTCAAACAAATTATGTACCCAGATTGCGACTTACAGTCGTCTTTATCGGTTTGGAAACTTGCATCGGTAAACCCAGTTACCTCAAGTTCTCCATCTCCATAGATTAAGAATGCATCCCTAGTTCATCTAAGATACTTAAGAATGTTCTTAACCGCAACCCAGTGACCATCACCTGGATCGGCCTGATAGTGACTACACATGCTCAAAGCATAGGAGACATCAGGTCACATACATATCATGGCATACATGATCGATCCGACTGCAGAAGTGAACGGGATCTGACTTATGTTGTCTCTCTCATCTTGAGTTTTAGGACACATGTACTTAGATAGAGTGACACTGGTAACAGTCCCCTTTTAGACTATTCCGTGTTGAATCTCTTCAACACTTTGTCAATGTATGTGCTCTGAGAAAGTCCAAGCAGCTTTCTAGATCTATCCCGGTAGATCTTTATTCCAGAATAAAGGCTGCTTCTCCCAGATCTTTCATGGAGAATTTTAATGAAAGCCAAGCTTTCCTCGATTGTAGCATGGGAATGTCATTGCCAATAAGCAATACATCATCAACGTAAAGAACAATGAATGTCAGTGCGCTCCCATTAACCTTCTTATATACACAAGGATCATCCTCATTTTGAACAAAATAATATTCTTTTATGATCTCATCAAAATGTTGGTTCCAAGAACGCGATGCTTGCTTCAATCTATAAATGGATCGATTTAACTTGCAAACCTTGTCTGCATGTTTTGGTATGACAAAACCGTCAGGCTATTGCATATGAACATCCTCCAAAAGGTTCAGTTAAGGAAAGTGGTTTTGACGTCTATCTGCCATATTTCATAATCGAAATATGCAGCAATAACAAGCATTATCCGAATGGATTTAATCATGGTAACATGTGAAAACGTTTCGTCGTAATCGACACCATGTCGTTGACGATACCCTTTCGCTACAAGCCTAGCTTTGTACGTTTGTATGTTGCCATCCATGTCGGTCTTCCTCTTGAAGACCCATTTAAAACCAATAGGCTTTACGCCTTATAGTGCATCAACCAGTGTCCAAACTTGGTTGGTGTACATGGAATCCATTTTGGATTTCATGGCATTCTGCCATAAACCGGAGTCAATACCTTGTATCGCTTCCTTATACGTAGTCGGTTCGTCTTCCTCAATAAGATTAATATCCACATGAGGTGAGATCAGAAACCCATACCTCTTAGGTTGTTTTCTGAATCTCTCCGACCTACGCGGTGCTTGTGTATTCGAATGTTGTGGTACAGTCTCATCCCTGATGAACTGTTCGTGTTCCGTTAAGGAATCGATGCCAGAAATAGTATCACTCCGATTTTCATCGAGTTATACTTTCCTCCTACTAACCACTGTATTTAGGAATTTCGTCTCAAGGAAAACCGCATGTAGAGCAATAAATACTTTGTTCTTTTGTGGGTTGTAGAAGTAATATCCTTTGGTTTCCCAAGGATAACCTACAAATAGGCACTTATCCGATTTGGGTTCTAGTTTGGTACCATCCAAACGTTTAACGTATGCCCAACAACCCCAAATCTTCAGGAATGAGAAACCCGGTTTCTTTCCTGTCAATATTTCATACGGAGTCTGTTGAACAGACTTGGACGGAACCTTATTCAAAATAAGTATTGCACTGTTCAATGCATATCCCCATAAGGAAACAAGTAGCTTTGTGTGACTCATCATCGACCTTACCATGTCCAACAATGTTCGATTTCTCCGTTCGGACACACCGTTTAATTGAGGTGTTCTGGGAGGAGTCCACTGTGAAAGAATACTATACTCTTTCAAGTAATCGAGAAACTCATAGCTCAAGTATTCTCCACCACGGTCCAACCGTAATGTTTTAATACTTTTGCCGGTCTGTTTTTCTACTTCGTGTCGAAACTTTTTGAATTTCTCAAAAGTTTCCGATTTGTGTCTCATAAGATACACATAACCATAACGCGATGAATCATCCGTAAAGATTACGAAGTATTCATATCCACCTCCAGCCTGGCTAGACATGGGCCCACATACGTCACTATGAACGAGGGCTAACATTTTGGTGGCACGTCCACCTTTACCGCTAAAAGATGTTTTAGGCATTTTGCCTAATAAACAAGATTCGCAGAAGTCATATAAATTTGGATCAAATTCGTCCAAGTACCCACTCTTCGAAAGTGTGGATATGCGAGTCTTTTTAATGTGTCCCAGATGACAATGCCACATATAAGTTTCATCTTTGTTACTTAATTTAAGCCTTTTGTTTGTTACATTATATGTTTGAGATTGATTTATATTCAAAATATAAATACCATTATACACATCAGCACTGCATATCTCAATATCATTTTTATACATAAAACACCAAGTGTTTCTAAATACAAAAGTATACCCACATTGGGCTAAACAAGATAAAGAAATAATATTCCTAGTCAAAATAGGTACATAATAATAGTCTGATAAGTTTAGTACATGCCTCGAGGGCAGTTCCAAAATATAAGTCCCTACAGCCAAAACAGTGACTCTGGTCCCATTTCCAACTCGTAGATCAATCTCCCATAAGGGCAGTCTCCTGCTAATCTACAGATCCTACACATCAGTATATATATGAGTACCACAACCAGAATCAAAAATCCAATTTTTAATACTAGAAGTAGACATGTTTATTTCTATAACAAACATACCTGAAACCGGTGCATTGCCCGCTTTGATTTCCTTCATGTTCACCTTGTACTCAGGGAAGTCACGCTTCCAGTGACCCCGTTTGCCACACTTTAGGCAGACATCTTTGGATTTGTCCTTAGCCTTCCCAGAAGACTTTGATGATTTGGCATTGCCCTTCTTCTTCTTCTTCTTCTTCTTCTTCTTCTTTACACCTCCCGTAGCCTTTGGCCAAGCCTTGGCAGACTGAGATGTTGAAGCGAAGTGCACCTCGCATTTTTACCCTTCAAAAGCTCCTTTTTTGCTTCACGCAGCATTGCCATCAACTGTTCAAGAGTATGGTCTTGGTTCATTATATTGTAGTTCATGATGAACCCGCTCCAACTATTAGGAATAGACTGCAAGATCAATCTATAGAAGTCTCAGCCTCAAAGGTTATGCTTAGCTGACCCAACTGTTTGATGTCAGCAATCATCTGCGACACATGGTGCTCGACAGATGTAACCTCTGACATTCGAGAGCGAAAGAGCTTCTTCTACAATTAATAACTTTGTGATCTAAGGTTATATCAATGAAGGTCCTTCAATTTTTCCATCATAGTATATGGATCTGATCCCTTGTTCTGGCAACGAAATTGAGGGGTCATTGCAGCGAGCATGACGGATTGAGCAGTTGAGTTGTCATCGCTATGAGTCTTCCAATGCTCAAACTCAAGCGGCTGCTCATTTCCGAGCTTAGGCCCGAGAGGTCTCTCTATCGTATATAGCATTCTCTCAGCCCCTAGGACAATCCTGAGGTTCATATCTCAGTCAGGAAAGTTCGCACCATTAAAGACATTTTCGTCCATGATAATGTCTCTAACCCCGATCTTTCCAGCCATCTTAATTGCAATAGTCTAACTATTCAATTAACGATTTTTGGGTACAGTCCAACTGTTACAAGAAAATAATAAAATATTAGTCCAACTAATAAATACATAAAATGATGAAATAATTTGAAAGTATGTATTGGCAAGTATTTGAACGAAATTACAAATTCAATACTAGCCTCCCACTATTTTTCGGCGAGCCTCTAACCCTCTGCTGAGAACTCGGGAAATCTAGTTTCCTAGTGGGCTAGGATCCCGTTAAATAACACACAACCTTGACTTTGGCCAACGAGCTGTATGATATTTAACTAGGTAGATCTCTACGATCAATTGGATCTCATCCAACTCCTAGATCCAGTAGGTGGACCTCCAAGTCCGAAACATATATACAATATATATGCCAATATATCTAATATATTTTCCTAACCTTTTCATCTGAATCAACTAAGCCTTGGCTTTGGCTCAACAAGCTTAATGATTCCAGTTAAGCAGGACCCATTGACCTTGGAAAACTTCGTAATCCATGTCGATGAACAAGAAGTGACCTGAACTTTGGCCAACAAATCACAACTTGCCCAAGACATGCGATATGGAACAAAGCTTTCATGGTTCAAACACATCCGCGATGGACATTGATCTTGACTTTGGCCAACAAACCAATGCCAATCTTGGATCTTGAGAAAGAACCACTCAATGGAAGGAATTCGCTTAATATTTGTTTGAGGGTTTTTTCACGTAAATTGGAAACCAATTTATTATCTTTGATTAGGTCTCATCATACACCCTTAAGCATGCATTCTAAAAGCATAATAAGACTCGATAAATAAAATAATAATGATATGCAGATGGATATCTCACAAATTGTTCCTAGAACAAATCACTCAATTTCCTCTCCCCGGCTAGCACTATTCTAACTTCTACCCAATTAAATAATACAATAAAGAAACCTCATTATATTGAGGGGAATTGGTGATAAGAGAATTACAAAGAGTCAATAGATAATGGCTGGACACGCAGGTCCAATTTAATAAATTCTAAATTTATTATAACAATTTCCAAAATTTCCCTCACCCATCTAATATCCATTCAATATACATTATTCATACAATACATCCATGTATTCACACAAAGCATGTTATTCAATCTAATCTAATCCAATTAATTAATCTTTGAATTAAGTGATAATCCAATGTCCAAACAACGATTTGATTTGCGCGAGTCCAACTCGTTTAAGAATAAGTACTCAAAGTGCATATTCTTGAATTATGCCGAACTACAATTTTAAATCCAATTTAATTTGTATTCAATACTAATTCTCATTTAATTCTAAATTAAATAATTACACTTTATTAATGTGCCTTTTCGACTTAGATTCTAAATCTAATCTTAATGGGTCTCAAAGGCCAAATTAACATCCAATGTCAATTTAATTAAAGTCCAATGGCTTTTTAATTAATTTCATAAGGCATGGGCTTTGGCCAATATGGGTGAAACCCAAATGCCAAGGCCCAATAAAGGAATCACCCTATTTGTCATAAAATCAATTTCGGCCAATTAGGCCCAATTAAATTTAAAAGGCCCATTTATTATATTTTGACTTAACGGAATGGTTTTAGGCCCAATTTGGATCCAATCCAATTGTCCTAAACCAAATTGGCCAAACCAAGCCCATTAGGCCCAAATATAATAATTTTGGCCCAATTCCAAATTAAAGCCTAATTAATAAAATTCCAATATTCCAAATATCACAATTTATTTAATTAAAGTGTATAGCCATAATTAATTAGTTAAATTAATATTTCCAAAACACCAATTTAATAAATTAATCATGCTTAATCATTATCAATTCATGTCCAACATAATTGAAGCAGAATCAAACTCCAACATGCTTCCAAGGCTCACAGCAATATGGCAATTTTTCCATCAATTTTGATTTCAATCAAATTAAATCACAAATCAATATATCCATGCATTTTAAACACATCCAATGGTCTAAAAAATCAAAATTACCATGAGTTTCTAAGGTCCATATATTCGGCCAAGATAAGCAATTAGGGGAAAATTAATCTAATCAATTTTTCTTAAAATAAATCATGCATAACTCTAAGTTATCATAATTAAGCTCAACCAAATCATCAATTTGAAGAAATTAATGCATAAATCATAAAAGCCCCAAATTAAAGTCTATGAACCCTAATTCATTTCATGTTTAATTTGGCTCTGATACCAATGTTGGGTTCTCTAAGAACATGCCTAGGATCAAATTAGCATAAAAATGTGAATACTCGAAGTAAGATTGCGGAAAAATACTTACAATCATCGGTTATATGGATGCGGAGACAACAAAAATTAAAAGCTTTTGTGTAGAGATCCAAGTCTCATTTGATTGTATGTTGAGGTCCAAGCTTGATCTTTTAAATTCCAAACTCAATGAGATGTTTCCCTACCACCTTAGTAGACCCTTAATGTAATAGCAATGAAGATTTTTGAATCAATAATCAAGAAACAAGAACCCTACGTTCACGCCCAAAATGAGAGAAAAGGAAGAGATGTTCACGCCCAAGTGAAAAAATGAGAGTGAAGTGAGTTTCCAATTTTTGTTTAATGTATTATCGATTTCAAAAATCAAATCCATTTACAAAGGTAAGTTAGTAAAATTTAAATCAAGTCAAACTTGTGTAAGTAACAAGTTACCAACGAATATGCTCACTTACTTCTATCACCTTAAAGCAAATAAGTGACTAGTGATGTGACTTGATGTGGGCCCCACTTTGATTCAAAATCCGAGTGGGCCCGAAAACACATTCGGGCTCGGGTTCGTTAATTCCAAAATAAAGAATTTTTCGTTGCGACGTTAATTAAATATTAAAGTCGCTTACGAATTAATTCTCAATAATTTTTCTTTGAAATCTTATTTCATTTAATATATCGAATATATTATTTAATCGATTAATTCCAAATTAATCGATCTCACTCTATTAATTGAATTGTATCCCAGATAAATTCTCGCCGTAATTAAAACCTAGATTAATTTTCTCTCTCTCATAATTAATCCCAGATTAATTATGTTCGAGTCATACATCATCGGTGAACTTCAGGAAGTGACCCATGAGATCCCTGGATATGTTGGCAGTAAATCCGGTCGTCGGACTATCTGAAACAACTGCATACCGGTACCACGTTTTTACCTATTTATAAGACATGGTGGCTTCTTGCAAAACGCCGTGCCTACCAAATTCTCCAGAAATATTCTTTTAAGGAATATATAATCTTTGTCAGGCGTAGTATATGTAGTATTGCGTATATCGATCCAGTATCTGATGTCACATGCAAGGCCTGGGGCTGGAATAGTGTTTGCCCCATACGAAGCATATATCGGATCATCAGCAACTAGTCTCTTTAATCAGATAATCATGACCTTGTCATATTATCCCGATAGTTGCAACATAATAGAGTACTAGTCTTGTATCCCTGCGTGATCATCATCTCCATATTACTGAAGTGATACTTCCATCTTGACATCACACCAAAGATATAGACAATATTAATCCACTAAGGTTTAATCATTAAATATCCATAGTCGTAGTATTATCGAGATTGGACATCGATAATACGGAATAGACTAGTATTACACTTGTGCATGTTATGGAAGCATAACATCATAATTCTCATATATTGTGTATTGGAAACTCATACAAGTGTAATATGAGGTTCTGTTACCGATGGTACGGAAACAGCTTCACTCTGGATAGACCCCTCAGAATCCCATTGGTAGTATGACTATGTGTCTATGGGAATCCGAATCAAGGTATGTGTATTTGGCTTAACCTGAGACTTGCATCGCTAATACTTGCGACAATCAATATACTTTTGTTTTGGTCGTCGGGGGGCTTAACAGGTTCTGTGTACGCCTCTTCTGGGTATATTGAGAATCGTAGTGTATTGGTGTGATGTTAAGATGGAAGTATCACTTCAGTCATATGGAGATGATGATCACGTAGGATACGGATCTAGTACTCTTAAGTACTGCAGTCATCGGGATAATATGACTAGGTCATGTTTATCCGATTATAGAGACTAGTTACCAGAGATCCGATATATGCTTCGTACGGGGCAGACAATAATTCCAGCCCCAAGACTAGCATGTGACATTCGATACTGGATCGTAATACGCAATACTACGTATATTACGCCTGACATATATTATATATTTCATAAAAGAATATTTCTGGAGAATTGGGTAGGCACGGTGCTTTGCTAGAAGCCAACCATGTCTTGTAAATCGGTAAGAACGTGGTACCGGGTACGAACGTGTTCGGATAGTCCGACGACCGGATTTACTGCCAATATATCCAGGGATCTCATGGGTCGCTTCCCGAAGATTCACCGATGATGTATGACTCGATCATAATTAATCTGGGATTAATTAGAAGATAGAGAAAATTAATCTAGGATTAATTACGGTGAAATTTATCTGGGATAAAATTCAATTAAAAGAGAGAGAACGATTAATTTGGAATTAATCTATAAAATAATATATTCGATATATTAAATGAAATTAGATTTCATAACGGAATTAAAATTAGATTTTAATTCGGGCGCGAATTAATTTAGAATTAATTCGCGAGCGACTTTAATAGTAATTTTGCTAGGCATAATTAATTAATTAAATTTGATTAATTAAGTCGCAATGAAATTCAATAATTAGAATTAATGAACTCGAGCCGGACGGAATATGTTTGCGGGTCCACTCGGATTTTGAATCAAAGTGGGGCCGACATTAAGTCCCATCACATGTCATTCTCATCACTTTATGTTGATGGAATTTGGTATTTGGTGATGACTTACCAAAAATCAACTTTGAAAAGGTGATGGACTTTTTACCAAATCTTGATTTGGTATATGGTTTTGATTTTTGGAAAATCATTACACACTTCAATCATTTTTTTTCTCTCCTCTCCTGCCTTGGGCGTGAACTTCATCATCTTCTTCTCTTCTCTTGGCTTGGCCGAGAGTCACACAAAGGAAATGGGAGTTTTTGTTGCAAAAATTCTCCATTGCTAGCACATCAAAGAATCATACATAGGTGATAGGGAAACTACTCCCATGAGTTTGGAATTCAACAACAAGCTTGGAAGCTCAACATACATTAAAGGATAAGCTTGGAGCAACTTCAATGGAGCTTGGAGCACTACACAAAGAGGCAAATTTTATTGTCTAAACATTCTTAGCAGATTAAAGTGACTACTTTCCACTACTTTACTTTGCGTATTCACATGTTTATGCTTAATGATCTTGGTTATTGTTCTTAGAGAACCCAACAAAGACCAAATACACCTACCCTGATGCAGATTCCCATAGACACATAGTCATACTACCAATGGGATTCCGCGTGGTCTATCCAGAGCGAAGCTGTTTCCGTACCATCGGCAAACACAACCTCCTGTCACACTTGTATAAGTATCCAATACTTAAATATATGAGAACTATGCTGTTATGCTTCTATAACACGCACAAGTACAATACTAGTCTATTCCGCATTATCGATGTCCAGTCTCGATAATACTACGACTAGGGATATTTAATGATTAAACCTTCGTGGATTGATACTGTCTCATATCTGTCTCTTATCTTATTATTTCGAAACTAATCATAAAGACTTTTATCATTTATATGTATTCAAGTAATCTAATTACAAAATGATAAAATAACAATTTCTTTTGTCACAAAATTAATTTGTACAAAAACCACAATGTCTTTTTCAAATAGTGACGTTATGGGTCATAATTGTCCAACACAAGCTCCACTGGAAGATGACATGCTTTCCCAAACACAATTCGATATGGGGACATACCAATAGGTTTCTTGGAAGCTATCCGGTAGGCCCATAATGCATCATCCGGTTTTGTAGACCAGTCCCTCATTATTGATCAAATAGTTCTCTCCAAGATTCTTTTGATCTCCATTTTTGAAACTTCAACCTGCCCATTTGACTATGGATGGTAAGTAGTGGAAACTTTATGAGTAACTCTGTATTTGGATAGGAGTGCATCAAAGTATCTGTTGCAGAAGTGTGTGCCACCATCACTGATAATTTCCCGAGGTGTTCCGAAGCGAGTGAAAATATTCTTCTTAAGGAATTTTATCACCACTTTTGAATCATTTGATGGCAGTGCTATTTCTTCAACCTATTTGGAGACGTATTCGACTACAACTAGTATGTACACGTTTCCGAATGATGGAACAAAGGGTCCCATAAAATCAATTCACCATACATCAAATATTTCCACTTCCAGAATATTTTGCGGAGGTCCTCCATTTCTCCTCGAAATATTTCCCATTCTCTAGCACCTGTCACATTGAAGAGCAAATAAGTAAGCATCTTTACACAGAGTGGGCCAGAACAAACCTGACAGTATGACTTTGGCTGCAGTTTTATCTCCGCTGAAGTGTCTGTTGTATGGTGATGAATGACAATGCTGAAGGACACTATTGACCTCATCCTGTGGAACACAATGTCTCAGTAATTAATCAGCACAACGTTTGAACAGGTACGACTCATCCCAAATATAGTGTTTGATTTCATTGAAAAACTTCTTTCGTTGCTGATGAGTCCATTCCAATGGCCATTTTCCCTATACTCTGTAGTTTACGTAGTCAGCATACCAATGGACATACTGTTGTTTCATGGTAAACAATTGGTCATCTGGAAAAGCTTCTTTGATTGTCATTTCAATGCCAGTTGTTTCTCCATTCTCGAGACTCGATATGTGATCTGCCACTTAGTTTTCTATCTCTTTCCTGTCTCGGATCTCCACGTCAAATTCTTGCAGTAGAAGCACCCAACCGATCAATCTAGGTTTGGCATCATTCTTCGTGATCAGGTATTTGATTGCTCAATAATCTGTGTAGACCACCACTTTGGTACCCAACAGATAGGAGCAGAATTTATCAAAAGTAAACATAACTGCGAGCAGCTCCTTTTCAGTGGTTGTGTTGTTGAGTTGAGCTTCATTCAAAGTTCTGCTGGAGTAGTAAATGGTATGGAAACTTTTTGCTTTGCGCTGTCCCAAAATGGCACCTACAGCAAAATCACTAGCATCGCACATCACCTCAAATGGAAGGGTCCAGTCTGGTGCTACTATGATGAGGGTAGAGACCAGCTTTTGTTTAAAAATCTCAAAAGTTTCGTGGCATTCTTTGATGAAGTTGAAAGGCATATATTTTTCTAGTAGATTACATAGAGGTTTAGCAATCTTGGAGAAGTATTTGATAAATCTCCTATAAAAGGCTGCATGTCATAGAAAACTGCGAATCCCGTTGACGGATGTTGGTGGAGGTAGTTTTTCAATTGTCTCGATCTTTGCTTTGTCTACCTCTATTCTTTTTTGTGAGATCTGATGTCCCAAGACAATGCCTTCCTGCACCATGAAGTGGCATTTCTCCCAGTTGAGTACCATCTTTGTAACACTTTTTCCAGATTTTGAAAGCAGTGGTCGAACGAGTCTCCAAACATAGAAAAATCATCCATGGAAACCTCCATACTTTGTTCCAGCATGTCTAAGAAGATGGCCATCATGCAACGTTGAAATATGGCAGGAGCATTACATAGTCCAAATGGCATTCTATGGAAAGAAAAAGTACCATAAGGACATGTAAAAATGGTTTTCTCCTGATCTTTTGGGGTGATGGCATTCTGATTATACCACGAGTATCCAGCCAGAAAATAATAGAATTCATGTCCCGCCAGTCTGTCTAGCATATGGTCAATGAATGGTAACGGGAAATGATCTTTCCTAGTTGCTTTGTTCAGCTTCATATAGTCCATGCATACTCTCAATCCAGTCATCGTTCTTGTTGGAATCAACTCGTTTTTTTCATTTGTGACTATAGTAATTCCTCTTTTCTTTGGCATACATTGCATAGGACACACTCAAGTGTTGTCAGAGATGGGGTAAATGATGACAGCATCTAACCATTTGATAATTTCTTTCTTCACGACCTTCTTCATGATTGGATTTAGTCTCCGTTGATGCTCCACTGTGGCTTTGTATTCGTCATTCATCAGAATTTTATGCATGTAAAATGATGGACTAATGCCTCAAATGTCTGTTATAGTCCAGCCAATGGCCTTCTTGTGTTCTCGTAACACTCTCAGTAACTTATCTTTCTGCTCCAATATTAGCGATGAAGAAATAATCACAGGTAAATCAGAAGAGTTTTCTAAGAATGCATACCTGAGATGGCTCGGAAGTAGCTTTAGTTCCAGCTGCGGTGGTTCTTCAATCGAGGGCTTGATTCGCTCCTTTTTTGGTAGTTCCAAACTTTCCACCTATGGTGTCGATTTAAAGTGAAAGAGTCTGTCAAGATAGTTGATACATTCCAAAATTTTATCATCTAACTCGCTGTCAGTCATGTTGGTGATGCAAGCTTCAAGTTTATCCGTGGGAAGTTGCATTGCATCAGTATCCTGGATGATACTATCTACAATATCAATTCTGAAACATTCCTCATCTTTTTCATCGTTCGGGTGTTGGGTTTTCTAGGTCTTCACAAGATAAAATTAAGCGATGAAAAGTGCGAATACATCAAAGTAAAGTTGCGCAAATACTCACTTTGATCGGCTTTGCGATGTGAAGAACATAAAAAATTTCTCCTCCATTGAATCTCTCGGCCAAGCCCTCTTTGTGCTCCATGTGTTTCGGTTAAGGTCCCATTTGTGTGCTCCAAGCTCAAGCTTTGTGAATGGATTCCATGCTCATGAATGGGTTTCCCTATCACCTTTGTAAGACCCCTTGGATGTGCTAGCATCTTGGAAACATTTGCCCCAAATCTTCCCATTTTCCTTCTTTAAATTCGGCCAAGCCTTAGAATTTTTTAGAAGAAAAATATGTTTTTTCGCCGTGAAGGAGAGGGAGAGGGAGAGATAGGAGATGAGTTGTGTGTTTTTATGATTGATTTCAAAAATCAAATACATATTACATTTTCCAAAAATTGTACAAGGCATTTAAGCCTTCCATATACTCATATCACTCAAAAGTGACATCCATCACATCACTCAAAGTTGATGTGACTTACATCACAAGAATGACTAATGATGAGATGCGTGATGTGACTTGTATGCCCCACTTGATTCTAAATACAAGTGGTCCCGCAAACACTCCCGAGTTCGGGTTTGCTAATTCCTAATTAACGAATTTTCCGTTGCGATTGTAATTAAACCAAATTTAATTAAATAATTATGCCTAGTAAAATTACTATTCACATTGCTGGCGAATTAATTCTAAATTAACTCGTTTGCCCGAATTAAAATATAATTTTAATTCCGCGTCGAAATCCAATTTCATTTAATATATCGAATATATTATTTTATCGATTATTCCAAATTAATCATTCTCTCTCTTTAAATAGTATTTTATCCAAGATAAAATATCTCCGTAATTAATCCTAGATTAAATTTCTCTCTCTACTTATTAATCCCAGATTAATAATGTGCGAGTCATACGTCATCGGTGAATCTTCGAGAAGCGACCCATGTCATATGATTTGTTCAGTTTGAGCTATTTGTTTGTCATGTCATATGTTTGAGATTCATTTATATTCTAAATATAAATACTGTTATTCACATCTAATGTGCTTATCTCAATATCATCTTTATAAAACGAAACACTTTAGTATTCTAGAATATAAAGTTATACTCTGATATAAAGATAATGTTTCTAGTCAAACTAGGTACATTATAACAGTTTCCTAATTTAAGTACATACCGAAGGGCAGTTCCTGAACTTAGGTTTCTACGGTTAAAACAGCGACTCTCGTCCTGTTTGTGATTCGTAGATAAATCTCAACTGAAGTCAGTCTCCTGCTAATCAGCAGATTCTGCACATCAATACATATTTATGTACCACATCTAGTATCAAATATCCAATTTTAAAACTAATAGTGAACATATTTATGACAAACATACTTGAAGCCGGAGCCTTGCCCCTCTTCAATTCCTTCACGTCTATCTTGTGCATACGACAGTCACGCTTCCAGTGACCCCGTTTGCAATAGTTTAGGCAGACATCTTGGGATATGTCTTTTGTCTTCCTAGAAGACTATGATGATTTTGCCTTTGGCCCTTTGAGAAGCTCTGGCTCTGCCTCACAGAGCATAGCCATCAACTCTCCAAGAGTTTTTCTCTTTGTTCATAATGAACCTGCCCCAGCTTTCGGGTAGAGACTATAAGATCAAATCTTTGGTAGTCTCGGCCACGTAGGTAATGCCCAGCTAACCTAGCTGATCGATGTCAGAAATCATCTGCGACACCTAGTGCTCGACAGATGTACCCTCTGACATGCAAGAGCTAAAGAGCTTCTTATGCAATTAGTACTTCTAAGATCTAAGAATAGATCTATGAAGATCTTTAATTTCATCATCAAGGTACAAGGATCTAATCCTTAATTTTGACAACAAAATTAAAGAGTTATTGCGGTAAGCATAAAGGATTGAGCACCAAAGTTATCATCACATGAATCTTCCAAAGATCATGTTCTATTATTAGCTCAACTCCGGGCTTAGGCCCGAGATGTAATTCTATCAAATAGAATAACTTCTCAGTTCCCAGGACTATCCTGAGGTTCTATTCCAAATTTGAAAAATTAAAGCCGTTTTAAAGACATTTTTACCCAGGTTTATGTTTTAAACACTAATCTTTCAGTTATCTTGATTGCTATAGTCCAACTATCCAATCAACGATTTCATGTACTATCGATTATAATGATTACTATAGTCTAACTATATAATCAACTATAATTTAATTTGGTTAAATTCAAATATATTGATTACTATAAACCAATTATATAATCAACTATTATTTGAAATAGTTTGAATACAGTCCAACTATTTTATTAAACCAACAATTAAATATTAGTCCAACTAATATATATATATATATATATATATATATAATTTATGACGAAAAATGAAATAAGCGCGTATTGGCAAGTATCTAAACGAAATTGCAAATTTAATACTTGCCTCCCACTATTTTTCGGCGAGCCTCTAACCCTCTGTTGAGTACTCGAGAAACCTAGTTTCCTAGTGGGCTAGGATCCCGTTAAATAACACACAACCTTGACTTTGGCCAACAAGCTGTATGATATTTAACTAGGTAGATCTCTAAGATCAATTGGATCTCATCCAATTCCTAGATCCAGTAGGTGGACATCCAAGTCCGAAATATATATCTAATATATGCCAATATATCCAATATATTCTCTAACCTTTTTTCCTCTGAATCAATTAAGCATTGGCTTTGGCACAACAAACTTAATGATTCCAGTTAACTGGGACCCATTGACCTTGGAAAGCTTCGTAATCGATGTCGATGGACAAGAAGTGATCTTGACTTTGGCCAACAAATCACAACTTGGACAAGACATGCGATATGAAACAAAGCCTTCATGATTCAAACACATCCGCGATGGACAAAGGTCTTGACTTTGGCCAACAAACCAGTGCCAATCTTGGATCTTGAGAATGAATCATTCAATGGAAAGAAAAACGCTTAATATATGTTGAGGGTTTTTCGCATAATTGGCAACCAATTAATTATCTTTGATTAGGTCTCATCATACACCCTTAAGCATGCATTCTAAAATCATAATAAGGCGCGGTAAATAAATTAATAATGATATGCGGAGGGATATTTAAAACAACTTGTTCATAGAACAAATATCTCTATTTCCTCTCTCCCGCTAGCACAAATCTTACTTTTACCCAATTACATAACACTTCTAAAGAAACCTCATTTACATTGAGGGGAATAGGTGAGAAGATAAATACAAAGAATCAAGAGGTAATAGGCTGGACACGCAGGTCCAATTTAATAAATTCTAAATTTATTACAACAATTTCTAAAATTGGCCTCACCCATCTAATATCCATCTGATATACATTATTCATACATCACATCCATATATTCACACAAAGCATGCTATCAATCAATCTAATCCAATTAATTAATCAGAAATTAATGACCATCCAATGTTCAAACAACGATTTGATTTGCGCTAGTCAAACTCGTTTTAAGAATAAGTTCTCAAATTAACTACAATATTAAATCCAATTTAATTTGTATTCAATATTAATTCTTTATTTAATTCCAAATTAAATAATTACACTTTATTAATGAGCCTTTTGCGACTTAGATTCTAAATCTAATCTAAACGGGTCTCAAAGCCTAATTTAACATCCAATGTCAATTTAATTAAAGTCCAATAGGCTTTCAATTAATTTATAAGGCATGAACTTTGGCAACCAAAGCCCAATAAGGAATCACCATTTGCCAAAAATCAATTTAGGACCATTAGGCCCAATTAAAATTTTAAAGGTCCATTATATTATATTTGGACTTTATGGATATGGTTTTGGGCCCAATTGGATCCAACCAAATAACCTAAACCAAACTTGGCCCAACCAAGCCCATTAAGCCCAAATACAACTTTAAAAGCCCAATTCCAAATTTAGCCCAACTAATTAAATTACAAAATTCCAAATTTCACAATTCAATTAACTAAAGTGTATAAGCCATAATTAATTACTTAAATCAACATTTCCAAAATACCAATTTACATAATTAATCATGCTTTCTAATTATCAATTCATGTCCAACACAATTGAAGCAAAATCAATCCCAATTCATGCTTTGACGTTCACGGCAATTTAGGGATTTTAAATCCGATTTCGATTTTAATCCAATTAAATCCTAAATCAATTTATCCCAAGTCTTTCAACTCATCCAATGATCAAAAATAAAAAATCACCATGATATTAGGGCTTCTTAAACTCTCGGCCAAGCCTAATTTTTAGGGAAAATCTAATCCAATTCAATTTTCATCAAATTGATCATGCATAACTCTAAGTTATCATCATTCAAGCATACTCAATCAATCAATTTCATCAAATCAAGCTCAAATCAATTTTACCCAAATTTAAAGTTAAGAACCCTAATTCCAATTTCATGTTTAATCAAGGCTCTTGATCTTCCCAAGATCAAATTAAGCGTTGAAAAGTGCGAATACATCAAAGTAAAGTTGCGGAAATACTCACTTTGATCGACTTTGTGATGCGAAGAACACAAAAAATTTCTCCTCCATTGAAGCACTCGGCCAAGCCCTCTTTGTGCTCCATGTGTTTCGGTCAAGGTCCCATTTGTGTGCTCCAAGCTCCATGCTTTGTGAATGGATTCCATGCTCATGAATGGGTTTCCCTATCACCTTTGTAAGACCCATTGGATGTACTAGCATCTTGGAAAAATTTGCCACAAATCTTCCCATTTTTCTTCTTTAAATTCGGCCAAGCCTTAGAATTTTTGAGAAGAAAAATATGCTCTTTTGCCGTGAGGGAGAGGGAGAGGGAGAGATAGGAGATGAGTTGTGTGTTTTTGTGTTTGATTTCAAAAATCAAAAACATATTACATTTTCCAAAAATTGTACAAGGCATTTAAGCCTTCCATCTACTCACATCACTCAAAAGTGACATCCATCACATCACTCAAAGTTGATGTGACTTACATCACAAGAATGACTAATGATGTGACGCATGATGTGACTTGTGGGTCCCACTTGATTGTAAATGTGAGTGGTCCCGCAAAAACTCCCGGGCTCGGGTTCGCTAATTCCGAATTAATGAATTTTCCGTTGCGACGTAATTAAATCAAATTTAATTAAATAATTATGCCTATCAAAATTACTATTCACATCGCTGGCGAATTAATTCTAAATTAACTCGTTTGCCCGAATTAAAATCTAATTTTAATTCCGCGTCGAAATCCAATTTCATTTAATATATCGAATATATTATTTTATCGATTAATTCCAAATTAATCGTTCTCTCTCTTTAAATAGTATTTTATCCAAGATAAAATATCTCCGTAATTAATCCTAGATTAATTTTCTCTCTCTACTTATTAATCCCAGATTAATAATGTGCGAGTCATACATTATTGGTGAATCTTTGGGAAGTGACCAATGAGATCCCCGGATATGTTGGTAGTAAATCTGGTCGTCGGCCTATCCGAACACGTACGTACCTAGTACTACGTTTTTACCGATTTACAAGACATGGTTGGCTTCTAGCAAAGCACCGTGCCTACCAAATTCTCCAGAAATATTCTTAAAAGAATATGTAATCTATATCAGGTGTAGTATACGTAGTATTGCGTATTGCGATCCAGTATCAGATGTCACATGCTAGGCTTGGGGCTGGAATTGTGTCTGCCCCGTACGAAGCACATATAGGATCTCTGGTAACTAGTCTCTATAATCAGATAAGCATAACCTAGTCATATTATCCCGATAGCTGCAGCATATAAGAGAACCAGTTCTGTATCCTACGTGACCATCATCTCCATATGACTGAAGTGATACTTCCATCTTGACATCACACCTAATACACTACGATTCTCAATATACCCAGAAGAGGCGTACACAGAACCAATTACAGCCCTGGACGACCAAAACCAAAGTATATTGATTGTCGCAAGTATTAGCGGTGCAAGTCTCAGGTTAAGACCAAATACACCTACCCTGATTCGGACTTCCATAGACACATAGTCATACTACCAATGTAATTCCGATGGGTCTATCCAGAGTGAAGCTGTTTCCGTACCATCGTTAAACACAACCTCCTATTACACTTGCATGAGTATCCAATACCCAAATATATGAGAACTATGATGTTATGCTCCCACAAGTGCAATACTAGTCAATTCCGCATTATCGATGTCCAATCTTGATAATACTCCGACTAGGGATGTTTTAATGATTAAACCTTCATGGATTGATACTGTCTCATATCTCATCAATCCGGAACTAATCATATGGACTTTTATCATTTATATATCCCGGTAATCTAATTACAAATGATAAAAGAGCAATTTCATTTGTCACATAGTTAATTTGCACAACAACACCATGTTCTGTAAAAATAGTGATGCTATGGGTCATAATTGTCCAACATCGGGAATTTCATGGCTTTGAAAACATTGAATGCAACTTCTTGGTCCTGCACTTTTATGGTTAGTTCTCATTTTTGTAGATCAATAACAGTTCGACCTGTAGCCAATAATGGTCTCCCGAGGATGATAGGTATATCTTTGTTTTATTCCATGTCAAGGATAATGAAATCTGCAGGGAAAATGAATTTGTCGACTTTAACCAATACATCTTCCACTACACCTCTTGGAAATATGAGTGATCCGTCAGCAATCTGTAGAGTAACTGAGGTGGGCATTGCTTCTCCAATCTGCAATTTCCTGTAAATAGACAAAGGAATCAAGTTAATGTTGGCACCTAAATCACACAAATCCTTACAGAAGTAATGTTCTCCTATGGTGCAAGGAATGGTGAAACTACCAGTATCTTTCAACTTTATGGGAAGCTTCCTCTAAATGATGGCGCTGCATTCTTCTGTCAATGCTACTGTCTTGTAATCTCCCAATCTCTGCTTTCGTGATAGAATGTCTTTCATGAATTTGACATAGTTGGACATTTGTTCCAACGCTTCTGCAAATGGAATATTGATATGCAGTTTTTTGAAGATCTCCAAGAATCTTGTAAATTGTTTGTCCAATTTTCTTTTCAATAGACGTTATGGAAAAGGTTGAGGTGGAGTGAATCTTTCGAGATCATTTCCTTTTGTCTATTTTTCCTCCATCAATGGTTCTGTTTCCTTGCTTTCTTTTGGAACTTCCTCAGTGGATGCCTTGATTCCAACGTCTTTTTTGATTTCAGTACCGCTTTTCAAAGTAATTGCTTGACATTGCTCATTCCCTCGGTTATTTGGATTTGGTTCTTTGTTACTAGGAAGGTTACCTTGCGGTCTGTAACTCTGAGCATTGGCCAGTTGTCCCATTTGATTTTCCAGTGTTTCCAAAGATGCTGCTTGGCTTTGAATTAATGCTGCTTGTGATTGAAACATAGCATCATATTTGGCTGCTTGAGAGTCATATTTTTCGTCTAGCTTTTTAAACATCTCTGCAAGCATATCTTTTATTTCTTGCTTCTTTTCATAATTTTTGCCTTTGTTTTGCTGTTGGAATGCTGGTGGTGGATTGTTCATTTGCCCTGAATTGTTGTTCCATGCAAAATTGGGATGATTCCTCCATCCTGGGTTGTAGGTGTTGGAATATGGATTGTTCCCCTGTTTGTTGAAATTATTGACATAATTCTCTATCTCTTCATGTTGGTTGTATGATTCTGCCTCTAGTGCTCCTCCATATGGTGAATTTGTTGATTCAACATTAACCTTCATGTTATGAGTTTCCAGATTTTTACAAATCAGATCCATCTTGGCATTCATTGATGTGTTGGCTCCAACTTCATAAATTCCAGCAATACGTTGGATCATGTTATTTTCTGTTGGCAACAAAGAATTATTGTTGGCCATTTCTTCCATTAGGTCCCAGGTTTGATCCTCCCTTTTTTCCGTTAAAGCTCCTCCACCAGCAGCATCAATTGTGGTTCTCATTAATCCAGAAAATCCATTATAGAAGGTTTGGAGTTGTAGCCACTTTACAATTGTTGGACAATTATGACCCATAGCATCACTATTTGTACAGATCATGGTGTTGTTGTACAAACAAACTTTGTGACAAAGGAGATTGCACTCTTATCATTTGTGATTAGATCACCTAGATATATAAATGATAGGAGGTCTTTGTGATTTGTTCCTGGATGGAGAATGATATAAGACAGTATCAGTCCGCAAAGGATAAATCATTAAATATCCCTAGTCAGAGCATTGTCGAGATTGGACATCGATAAATGCGTAAAAGACTAGTATTACACTTGTGCGCGTTGTGCGGGCACAACGGCATAGTTCTCATATATTTGGGTATAGGATACTCATGCAAGTATAATAGGAGGTTGTGTTTCACCGATGGTACGGGAAACAGCTTCGCTCTGGATAAGACCCCCTCGGAATTCCATTAGTAGTATGATTATGTGTCTATGGAAGTCCAAAATCAGGGTAGGTGTATTTGGTCTTAACCTGAGACTTGCACCGCTAATACTTGCGACAATCAATATACTTTGGTTGCAATCGTTCAGGGCTTTAACAGGTTCTGTGTACGCCAATACTGGGTATATTGAGAATCGTAGTGTGTTGGGTGTGATGTCAAGATGGAAGTGTCACTCCAGTCATATGGAGATGATGGTCATGTAGGATACGGGAATGGTTCTCTTAAATGTTGCAGCTATTGGGATAAAATGACAAGGTCAGGTTTATCCGATTATAGAGACTAGTCACCAGACATCCGACATGTGCTTCGTACGGGGCAGACACAATTCCAGCCCCAGGCCTAGCACGTGATCATTCGATACTGGACAGAAATACCCAATACTACGTACACTACGCCTGATATAGATCCTTTATTCCTTTAAGGATATTTCCGAAGAATTGGGCAGGCATGGCGCTTTGCTAGAAGCCAACCTTGTCTTGTAAATCGGTATAAACGTAGTACGAGGTACTCACGTGTTCAGATAGTCCGACGACCGAATTTACTGCCAACATATCCGGGGATCTCATGGGTCGCTTCGCAAAGATTCATCGATGACGTATAACGCGCACTCTAAATTAATCTGGGATTAATTAGAAGAGAGAGAAAATTAATCTGGGATTAATTGCGGAGATATTTTATCTGGGATAAAATATCATTAAAGAGAGATAACGATTAATTTAGAATTAATCGATTAATTCATATATTTGATATATTAAACGAAATTGGATTTCGACGCGGAATTAAAATTAGATTTTAATTCGGGCGAACGAATTAATTTAGAATTAATTCGTTAGCGATGTGAATAGTGATTTCGTTAGGCGTAATCATTTAATTATGATGCAATGGAAAATTCGTTAATTTGGAATTAGCGAACCCGAGCCCGAGATTATTTTTGAGCGCATTCACATTTTGAATTCGAGTGCGGCACGCAAGTCAAATCAAGCGTCAAATCATTAGTCGCATCAAGCGTCAAATCACTTGTCACTTTGAGTGATGTGACTTGACAACTTGTGATTGATGTGATTGAGTGATAGGAGTGGTTGGAACCTTTATTGGCTTTGACTTTTGGAAGCCAAAAATGTGGTAATTCACTTATTTAATTTTGGAAAATATATAAGTGTTTGATATACATTTTTCCAACCAATTCAACACACTCTCTCCTTCTCTCTTTCTCTCTAAAACTCACGCCCATGGAGGGGCAAAACAGATCACTGGTTTCTGTAAAAAATGTGAGCAGTGGGAAGCACTAGAGTGGGATTTTGTGGCAAAATCACAAGTGCTAGCACACTTACGAGACATGCGAAGGTGATAGGGAAGTCCACCCATGAGCCGGGAATCAAATGAAGAAGCTTGGAGCTTAAGGATGTTGATCCAAAGCCGAATCAATGGTGATGACAGAAGCTTACTGCCGTGAGCAGTCCATTGGGCAGTGAAGAGTTTTTGTTCGTCTTCGCGTCGCTCAACCGATCGATGTGAGTATTCCGCAACTTCTTCGATTTGTATTCGCACATATTTCATGCTTATTATTGATCTTGGGACCTTAATAGAAACCAACAATGGCATCTAGAGCAAGGTTTGAGCATGAAAAAGTTTAGGGCTTAAAATTTGGGTAATTTGTATTTGAGCATGATTTGAATAAATTGGATGTTTGAGTATGCTTAATACATGTTTAATTGATAATTGATTGGATCAATTTGATGAAATAATGTTTGGAACATTTTTCCCCAAATATTTGGGCTTGGCCGAATGTACTGCCCTAATGTGTTCTTGGTGATTTTGATTTTTTGATTCATTGGATGAGTTGGAATCAATTGGGATGTTGATTTAATGTCGATTGTAGAATTAATTGGATTGAAACCGAATCAGACGTAAAATCCCCAAACTGCCGAGACATGTAGCATGTAAAATTGGGTTTGATTTTAATCAAAATGTTGGACATGTGATGATGATGATGAACATGATTAATTAGGCTAATTGGTGTTTTGGAAATGTTAATTGGATAATTAATTGTGTAATGCACTTTAGGTAATTAAATTGGAAATTGGGATTTGGCAATTTAATTGAATTCGGCCTTAAAATTGGATTTGGGCTTGTTATGTTGTAAATGGGCTTATTGGGCTTTGTTGTACAAAGTTTGGTTTAGGAAAAATTGGTTGGATCCAATTAGGCCCAAAACCGCTTCTATAAAGCCCAAATGCGACTTAATGGACCTTTAAAGTTTAATTTGGCCTAATGGGCCAAGATTGATTTCTAGGCTTATGGGGTAACTCCCGGATTGGATTTTGGTTATTCGGTTTGACCCAAGTTGACCAAAAGTCCACGCCTTAAGAAATTAATTAAGAGCCCATTGGACTTTAATTAAATTGACGTTGGACGTTAATCGGGCTTTGAAACCCGTAACGATTAAATTTGGAATTTAAGTCGTAAAAGGTTTGTAATTAAAGTGTAGTATTTAATTTGGAATTAAATAGCGAATTAGAATTGAATGCATATTAAATTGGATTTAATGATGTAGTTTAATTTAATTCAAGAATTCGTACTTTATGTACTTATTCGCAATAACGAGTTTGACTCGAGCAAAAATCAAATCGTTGTTTGAACATTGGATGATCACTAATTATCAGATTAATCAATTTGATTATATTGATTGATAACATGCTTGTGTGAATACATGGTTGCGATGCATGAATAATGTATATCGGATGGATATTAGATGGGTGGGACAATTTTAGAAATTGTTGTAATAAATTCGATTTATTAATTGGACCTGCTTGTCCAGCCTTATTACCTCTCTATTCTTTGTATTCTCTTCTCACCTATTCCCCTCAATGTAAATGAGGTTTCTTTAGAAGTGTAGTGTAACTGGTAGAAGTAAATACATGTGCTAGCGGGAGAGAGAAAGTGAGAGATTTGATCTAGGATCAATGTGTAAAGTATCCATCCGCATATCATTATTATTTATCATATACGCTTTATTATGTGTTTAGAATGCATGTTTAAGTGTGTATGATGATGAGACTTTAACAAAGATAATAAATTGGTTGCCAATTTGCACTCGAAAAATCCTCGCAAAATATTAAGCGTTTTTCCTTCCATTGAGTGATTCTCACTCAAGATCCGAGACTGGCATTTGCTTGTTGGCCAAAGTCAAGGCCTTTGTCCGTCAAGGATGTGTTTGAATCACGAGAGCTTTGTTCCATATTGGTGTCTTGTCTAAGTTGTGGTTTGTTGGCCAAATTCAAGACCACTTCTTGTCCATCGACATTGATTACGAAGCTTTCCATGGTCAATGGGTCGCGCTTGACTGGGATCACTAAGTTTGTTGTGCCAAAACCAAGGCTTAGTTGATTCAGAGGAAAAAGGTTAGGTAATACATTGGATGTATTGGCATATATAAGATATATGTTTTGGACTTGGAGTCCCCCTACCGGATCTAGGAATTGGATTGGATCCAATCGATCTACCTAGTTAATTATCATACAATTTGTTGGCCAAAGTCAAGATTGTGTGATATTTAACGGGATCCTAGCCCACTAGGAAACACGGTTTCCCGAGTACTCGATAGAGGGTTAGAGGCTCGCCGAAAATTAGTGGGTGGCAAGAATTGAATTTGCAATATTCGTTTAATTACTTGCCATACGCGCTAAAACAAATATCATTCGTCGTTATAAATTAAATGTTAGTTGGACTAATATTTAAATGTTGTTTTAATAAATAGATGGACTATATTCAAACTATTCATTTATAGTTGGTTATATAATTGGATTATAGTAATCAATATATTTGATTTAATTAAATTATAGTTGATTAAATAGTTGGACTATTGTAATCATTATAACAAATAGTACCTAAATCGTTGATTAAATAGTTGTACTATTAAAATCAAGATAATAAATTGAAAGATTGATGTTTAATACATAATCCTAGGGAAAATATATTTAAATGGTTTAATTTTCAAATTGGGAATAAATTTCAGGATGGTCCTGGAAAAATAATAAGTTACTTTATTTGATAAAATATTATTAAGCCTAAGCCCGGAGTTAAGCAAACAGTAGAGCATATTCTTTAGAAGATTATGTGATGATAACTTTAATGCTTAATCAATTATACTTGTCGCAGTAGACTCCTTAATTTCTGAATCAGAACTAAGGATTAGATCCTTAAAGTATGATAAATAAATTGAAGGATCTTCATAGATCTTTATAGATCTTAGAAGTACTAAATTGCAAAAATAACTCTTGGAGAATTAATGACTATTCTCAAGGAGACAAAGTCAAAGTTTGCAATTAGGCAAGTAGCGCAAGGCGCACCTTAGTTCGATATTCTAGAAGGCCAAGGCTTGGCCAAAGGCTTCTGGAGTGTTGAAACTGGCAAAGGCAAAATCATTATAATCTTCAGGGAAGATAAATGACATATCCCAAAATGTCTGCTTAAATGTGGCAAACGGGATCGCGAAAGCGTGACTGCCGTTTGGACAAAGTGGACATGAAGGAATTGAAGACGAGCAAGACTCTGACTTCAATAGGTTTGTCAACATTATGTTCACTACTAGTATTAAAATTGGATTTTAAATACTTAGTGTGATACATAAATATATACTGATGTTCAGAATCTGCTATGAGCAGGATTAGGAAACTGTTATAATGTAACTAGTTTGATGACCGGTGTAAACACACGCGTATAACGCAAGCGCACGTATCGTTCAAGTAGTATAAAAATATCGATCCCACGAGGACTTAATTCCTAATGTTGTTATTAATTATTGAATCTATTTATTTACAAATATCTAATTGAGGGTGAAAAGAATGATTGTTTGATTGGTTGAAAGTGGTTTTACAAAATAAATAAATAAATAAAAGACAAAAGAAAATACTAAGGAAAATATCAAAAGACACAAAGATCTAGGGTTGTGAATCCTTCTAATATCTTTTAAAAGATGAAGTGATTTTTTATGTTTGTGTAATAAATCAGTTTACTAACCTGGAACACTAAATTATGCAAAAGCCTCTGTCGATGGTCAGACGCAAATACCCAGTTTAACCCAATTGAACCATATGTCTATGTCAACCAAATTATCTGGATTCATTAAGTTTAAGTTCCAATTATGGCTACCCCCGCCCGACAGGTATATTCCTATCCTGTAAGGAAATCTATTAAAGGGTTATCTATCCTCAAGGAAGATCGTGGGCTATTAAGTCTAAGGCTGAAACCAAAATCTCTATGTCTAGTTCATTTTAGATTTACCACATCAATCTTATTGGTGATCAGACAACAAGAAGCATTAAGCTTAAGACTTAATAAGTAAACCTTTAAATTACCCAAACTATAAAATAACCCCTTATAAACCGGTGATATTAGAATTCATCACAACCCCAGATAACTAACGCATAACTAGGGCTAGTAACAACTTAAAAGTAAAAGACATAAAGTAAAACTGAAAAGTAAAATAAAATAAAATGCTAAGGTAAAATGAATTACTTTTACTACTACTAATTTAGATATCTCCCATAAAATAATATATAAACTTGTGATTCTTTCTCCAACCAGCCATATAGGCGGTAACCTGATTAAGTCAAATTAAGTCCAACCAGCCATAAAGGCGGAATCAAAATTAAATTACCAACCGACCAATCTGGCGGTATCCTTTATTAGTCAGGTTTAAACCAGATTAAATTAAATTACCAACCGACCAATCTGGCGGTATCCTTTTTAATTCTATATTTTAAATAGTGAATATATTATTTTTAAGGGAGATTAATCTAAATAGTAACAGTAAAAGAATTACCTTTCACCCTAGCTGGAGAAGTTACCTCCTCATGGTAAATAGTAAAAACTGTAAAAAGTAAAAAGTAAAAATTAAATTACTATTAAAACGTAATTAAAATTATTTACAAAACTAAAAATTAAAAAACTAAAAAACTAAAAAAAATTAAAAACTAAAGAATCTAGAGAGAGAAACTCTCTCTTTAGATATAATAGAAGAGAGAGAGTGGTGCATTCAATTCTGAAATCTCGAGCTCAATTTATAGGCGCGGATAAGCTTCCAGCATCGCGACGCCAAGGCCTCTGGCGTCGCTACGCCTGATTCTGTCGACGTGGCAAGCTCTGGTTCGCTGGTTTGAAGATTCTGGATAAGCTGATAAGGTGACACGTGGCGCGGTGGTTGGGCTTCAATTATTGTGACACGTGGCGGCTTCTGATTGGTCGCTGAGATTCTTATCCGCCACTTGTCAGATAAGGATTAGATACTCATTCATTGATGCTACGTGGCGATGACGTGGCGGTGACGTGGCGACGACGTGGCGATGATGACTGTCGCCACTGTAGGATGCTGACACGTGTCACGGCGCATTTTAGCAAAGTCAAAATTTTCTCAGATTCTGATTTGTGGACCCGGCGCACGTTAGCACAGTTCGGCGCATTTTAGACGTCGCGACGCGAAATATCCCTGTTGACGCATTTTTGTCCGTTTTTGCCCCAAATTGCCTCCAATGCTTTCCAAACTTTATTTATCTACAAAATAACACAAAACATATCAAAACGTTCACAAAACTCAAGAAACTATACAAAATATTAGGTCAAATGAGTGGGAATAAGTGATATAAATACCACTCATCACACCCCCAAACCTAACATTTTGCTAGTCCTCGAGCAAAACATAAAATAAAATAACATGAAAATAAAATTAACTAAGCCACTTTCGTAGGGATCACGATTGCATTTAGCGTATGCAACAAGCCTTTAAACCCCTAGGTGTCCCTAGTGGACGAGTTGTAGTCTCGTGAGGGTTTACAGCAATGATACCCACAAACATTTTTACAAAAGTAAAAAGTTAGTTAAAACTAATGCACACAAAAGCAAAAAGACAAACGAAAAGAGAATAAAGATGTTAGTGACTAATCAGGTGAAACTTCTACTCCAAGTTACTAGTTGTTTTGTTTTATTTACCATTCTCCATATACACAGCCAACAAAATATTAATCGACTCATTTTTGCCCACAACACTCATAAGTGCAGTTGATAAGAGAGTAATATTTGTGTCCTGAAGTTCTATCAGATTTCACACCTTTTTGTAGCAATGGAATAATTTTTCTCATTTTTTTGATTTTTTTCTTTGATTTGTTTTTATTTATATACAATATCTTCCATCTTTGTAGCGAGTGTTGGGTCGGTGACTCCCAAATCAGTTGGCTTTAGGGCACCAGGTGTTAAGACACCCCTACGGACTTAAGTACTCAGACTTCAGATATATATATTTTTGCAGCATCTTCGATCCATATAACGAGCTTTGGGCCAGTGACTCCCAAACCAGTTGGTTTTAGGGCACTAGGTGTTAAAACACCCTTACAGACTTAATAACTCGGATCTCAGAAGTTTTTTTTTTTTTTTTACTCCACTGCTTTTTGAGATGTTTCCTCCAATTAAACAAGAGCACTGAATATTACAAACTTTTCAATTTTACCTCATGTCTGTATGTTACTATATATGTTGATAATATTTGCTAACTGAACATATGAAGATCCATTTTAGTCCGTTTTAAGGAGAATTCAGAAATTAAATAATTCAAAATAAAATAAACAAAAATTAACTTGTTTCGAAAATAGGCTTGAGATACGTATCAGGAGTGGAAACTCTTTACTCAGCTATCTCTTACCAATTTCACCTTTTTAGTCAAAATAAAAAAAAAAAACACAAAAACACAAAATATTTTTGTAATTTTTGAAAATTTTTCAATTTTTTTTTTTTTTTTTTCGAAAAATTTTGGACTAAAAATAAAAACAACATACAAAGTAAAAACAAGGTACTAATCAAGTAATTCCCTCCCCCAAACCTAAATGAGACATTGTCCCCAATGTCTTAAACAGTAAAAGAATGTCGTACCTGGTTAGCTGAAAATCTACAAGAAATTAAAGGTTAAGATCCAGATTAATTCGACGCCTCTTACCATGATCGTCCTCGGACCATTTATCTTTGAAAGGATAGGGTCAACTTGTGGTTCATAGGCTATGAGTTGGTTTATTAGATCCGGAGCAGTTCTGGCAGTGAATATGAGTTCTTTCAAAGGTTTTGACACGAACCCATTTCTCCGAGCATCATCAAGAAACACACAAAGAAAATCATAAAATCCATCAACATTAAACAGTCCAAGCGGTTTCTGGTGTATGTTCAGGTTCGCCCAAGATAGAACTATAAAAATTTCCTCCAGTGTACCCAAGCCACCTGGCAAAGCGATAAAAGCATCAGCACGGTTAATCATTTCTACCAGTCGTTCAGACATACCTGGCACGATCAGTTCCTCTCCGTTTGATGATCCAATAAGATTTGCCTCTGCCAAGGGTTTTGGAATGATTCCCAAAACGTGACTACCTCCTTCCTGTACTGCCTTTGAAACGATCCCCATAAGTCCGAGATTGCCTCCGCCATATATTAAGTGCATATTCATTGCAGCTAAGACTCAACCCAATTCTTGTGCTACTTCTACGTATTGTGGTTTAGTTCCAACACTACTACCGCAAAACACACAGATGTTTTCAACTCGTCTTCTTGAAGTGGCTTCCATTTTTTTATTTTTTTGTATTTCTTTTCAAATCAGGATGCCTTCAAAAGTGCAATGACGGGCTGAATTTATAGTACCTGAAAAAGGGTGAGTAATAATAGCACTAATATCTTCCAAAAGATGATTGTTAGCTAAACAACAAAAGAAATTGTGAAAGGTCAAAAAGTCTGGATCCTGTCTACGAAAATAAAGATAATTACAACAGAAAAGCGAATCAAAGCAATAATTAAGGCAACAGAATTGTGTACGCAATACGCCACTCGTTTAGTATAAATTCATTAGGATGTGTCTCAAAATTTCATTCCTTACTCAGCCATCGCTAATGAATTGTTTCTCATCTTTGATTGCGAAACACAATTCCTTCTGTCTTAAAATGCTTCGTTTGTGCCTTTCCCTAAAAAAATAACACACAAAATTAAAAAGTTCACACAAAATATGAAAACAAATTACAACAAATTGCATGGGTTGCCTCCCTGCTAGCGCTAAATTTTTCGTCTTCAGCCAGACGTGAATGAAATCCATCTGTTAAGGAGGTTTCAATGTCGTTTTGGATGTCCGATTAAAGAAAATCCCGTGAGCGTTGCTTTTGAAGGGTCTTTTCCAACTGTAAAGTGGCAAAAAGAGTTTTGTCTCATTCAGTGCTCATGCCGCCTTTTTGCTACTTGTTGTTCCAGTGATTCCTGCAAAGAAAGAAATAAAATCAGGAGGTCTCATATGGTGCTTGACCTGGAATGGAAGTTCCATTCTGTCAAGTTTCTGGGTGATATCTTTGATTTGTACTCCCCAAAACAGTGATGTTTCTCCTGAATGCTCTGGATCCTTATTAAGGTCAGACATTTGCTCCTCCATTTGCTCTGTTTCTTGCTCCACCTTTTCTTCACAGATGTATTGTAAAATTTTTGTATCCAGCTCTTCATCTGTCATCTGTGAAATACATGCTTCAAAATTGTCAACCTGAGGATGTAATGATGTTTCTGACATTAGGTCTGCATCCTCTGATACGACTGGAATGGATGGTTCAGATAGATCTTCTTCAAACATCAAGGTAAAGCAAGCTCCAAGATCTTCATTTTGAGGATTGAAAGTTTGATCCTCCGTTGTTGGTGCAGTTGGTACAAATAGATCAGCTTCATCCTCGTCAGAATCTGAATAATAAAAGTCAAATTAAGACTTTGCCGGTTCGGGTTCCTGAACTGATACCTCTGGTTGTTGATACTGCTCAGCCTCCTCCTCTGTTGAAGTGTCATTGTGAAATGATTGGTACTCGAAGGCTTCATCAGTGTCATCTGAAACTGGTTCTTGAGGTATGTTGTTCTGGTTTTCTGTTAATTGTCTGATCTGATTTGTCATTCTCTGTATGGATTCTGTTTGACTCTGAATACTTTCGAGTTGATTCTGGAATGTTTCAAGCATTGTATCCATCTTTTCTTCTCGTTTCTTGAACACATTTTCGAGCATGTCAATCATCTGATCTTTTTCTGATTTTTGATGAAGATCATTGTAGGTGGGTGGTGGATAAGATGGAAAATGTGATGGTTTTTCGTACCATGAAGGATTTTGATAGCTCTGCCACCCTGGATGGTAGTTGTATTCACAATAATCTCTAGGGTGGTTACCATTACATATGTCACATCTCCCCATTGCGTTCTGTTGAGCAAATGTGGTATTGCTTGGTTCTGGCATCCAGTGATAATTGTTGGGCTGGACAACAGGCCTCAGAAAACCAGACTGTTGCTCCCAAATGTGGGGTGTATCTTCTTGTAAGGTTCGGAATCTCTCAATCTCCCAGTAGTGTTCCATTTTTCAACCACCTGAAATAAAAGAAAGAAATAAAAATTACAGATAAAAATAAAGAAAATTAGATACAAGTAAATTGGATAGCTTCAAAATTATTAACTCAAGAAATATAAGTCCCCGGCAACGGCGCCAAAAACTTGACCGGCGTAAACACACGCGTATAATGCAAGCGCACGTATCGTTCAAGTAGTATAAAAATATCGATCCCACGAGGACTTAATTCCTACTGTTGTTATTAATTATTGAATCTATTTATTTACAGATATCTAATTGAGGGTGAAGAGAATGATTGTTTGATTGGTTGAAAGTGGTTTTACAAAATAAATAATAAATAAAAGATAAAAGAAAATACTAAGGAAAATATCAAAAGACACAAAGATCTAGGGTTGTGAATCCTTCTAATATCTTTTAAAAGATGAAGTGATTATTTTATGTTTGTGTAATAAATCAGTTTACTAACCTGGAACACTAAATTATGCAAAAAAGCCTCTGTCGATGGTCAGACGCAAATACCCAGTTTAACCCAATTGAACCATATGTCTATGTCAACCAAATTATCTGGATTCATTAAGTTTAAGTTCCAATTATGGCTACCCCCGCCCGACAGGTATATTCCTATCCTGTAAGGAAATCTATTAAAGGGTTATCTATCCTCAAGGAAGATCGTGGGCTATTAAGTCTAAGGCTGAAAACTAAAATCTCTATGTCTAGTTCATTTTAGATTTACCACATCAATCTTATTGGTGATCAGACAACAAGAAGCATTAAGCTTAAGACTTAATAAGTAAACCTTTAAATTACCCAAACTATAAAATAACCCCTTATAAACCGGTGATATTAGAATTCATCACAACCCCAGATAACTAACGCATAACTAGGGCTAGTAACAACTTAAAAGTAAAAGACATAAATTAAAACTGAAAAGTAAAATAAAATAAAATGCTAAGGTAAAAGGAATTACTTTTACTACAACTAATTTAGATATCTCCCATAAAATAATATATAACTTGTGATTCTTTCTCCAACCAGCCATATAGGCGGTAACCTGATTAAGTCAAATTAAGTCCAACCAGCCATAAAGGCGGAATCAAAATTAAATTACCAACCGACCAATCTGGCGGTATCCTTTATTAGTTAGGTTTAAACCAGATTAAATTAAATTACCAACCGACCAATCTGGCGGTATCCTTTTTAAGTCAATAATTTAAATAGTGAATATATTATTTTTTAGGGAGATTAATCTAAATAGTAACAGGAAAAGAATTACCTTTCACCCTAGCTGGAGAAGTTACCTCCTCATGGTAAATAGTAAAAATTGTAAAAAGTAAAAAGTAAAAATTAAATTACTATTAAAACGTAATTAAAATTATTTACAAAACTAAAAATTAAAAAAAAAAATAAAAAAAAAACTAAAAACTAAAGAATCTAGAGAGAGAAACTCTCTCTTTAGATAGAATAGAAGAGAGAGAGTGGTGCATTCAATTCTGAAATCTCGAGCTCAATTTATAGGCGCGGATAAGCTTCCAGCGTCATGACGCCAAGGCCTCTGGCGTCGCTACGCTTGATTCTGTCGACGTGGCAAGCTCTGGTTAGCTGGTTTGAAGATTCTGGATAAGCTGATAAGGTGACACGTGGCGCGGTGGTTGGGCTTCAATTATTGTGACACGTGGCGGCTTCTGATTGGTCACTGAGATTCTTATCCGCCACGTGTCAGATAAGGATTAGATACTCATTCATTGATGCTGACGTGGCGATGATGTGGCGGTGACATGGCGACGACGTGGCGATGATGACTGTCGGCATCGTAGGATTCTGACACGTGTCACGGCGCATTTTAGCAAAGTCAAACTTTTCTCAGATTCTGATTTGTGGACCCGGCGCACGTTAGCACAGTTCGGCGCATTTTAGACGTCGCGACGCGGAAGGCTTGGCGTCGCGACGCGCTTAGACCAAAATATCCCTGTTGACGCATTTTTGTCCGTTTTTGCCCCAAATTGCCTCCAATGCTTTCCAAACTTTATTTATCTACAAAATAACACAAAACATATCAAAACGTTCACAAAACTCAAGAAACTATACAAAATATTAGGTCAAATGAGTGGGAATAAGTGATATAAATACCACTCATCATTTGACTAGATACATTATCTCCATATCAGTGTTTAACCCGCTGCGGGTGAACTTTTATATTCTAGAACACTAAAGTGTTTTTTATATAAAGATGATATTGAGATATACACATTAGATGTGAGAAACAGAATTTATATTTTGAATATAATATATCTTAAATATATATAACATGACAAACAAATAGCTCAAACTGATTTGATCAGATGAAACTATTGTGGCATTGTTTTCTGGGACACAATCTAAAAAAAGAATCGTATATCCGCACTTTTGAAGAGTGGGTACTATGACTAATTTGATTCTATTCAAATAAAGTCTACGAATCTAGTTTATTGGGCAAAGTGCCCAAAACACTATATACTTGGTAAAACTGTAAATGCCACCAATATGTTGGCCCTAGTTATTGAAGCAAGTGGGCCCATGTCTAGCTAGGCTAGAGGTGGATATGAATATTTCGTGACCTTACGGATGTGGCATCGCTTTATGGTTATGTGTTTCTTTTGAAACACAAATCGGAAACTTTTAAGTTTCGACACGAAATAGACAAACAGATCGGCTAAATTATTAAACCGTCACGGTAAGACCGTAATGGAAAATACTTAAGCAATAAGTTTCTTATATACTTGAAAGAGTATAGCATTCTTTCTATGAGGACTCCTCACGGAACACGTCAATTGATGGTATGTCCGAACTGAGAAACTGAATTTTGTTAGACATGATAAGGTTAATCATTAGTCGCTTTGAGCTACCATTTCCTTCAACGGATAAGCATTAACAGTGCATAACTTATTTAGAATAAGGTTCCATTAAAATCTGTTTGACAGATTTCATATTAGATATGAACAGGAAAGAAACCGGGTTTCACATTCCTGAGAATTTGGGTATGCTAGGCATATGTTTGGATGATACCAAACTAAAACCCAAATTGGATAAGTGCCAAATGTAGGTTATCCTAGGGATACCATAAGTATTGTACTTATAGATCTCACAAGAGAACAATTAGATTGTTACTCACCATGCGGTTTTCCTAAGAGGAATACTGATATGCAATGGTAAGTGGGAGGATAGTAAAACTCGATGAAAATTGGAGTAATACTGTTCAAGGCACCGAATCCTAATGGAACAAAAATAGTTCATCAAGGATGAAACTATTACCATTAATCTTCGTATACACAAGAACCGCGTAAGTCGGAGAGAGTTGGAAAACAACCTGGGGTATGGATTTCTGATCTCACCTCATAAAGATATTTATCTTATTGAGGTATACCAACTGACGATGTGATGATCGTATAAATCGCATCAGACGATAATCATGCAAATCCGCTGATGAAAGCATTTCTCAGCAGTTTGAGCCAACCGTACATAGATCGGGTGTCAAGCACTTGAGTGACTGGCTATAGGCCAAGTGGGAGATTGTTGGACAATTATGACCCATAGCGTCACTATTTGTACAGATCATGGTGTTGTTGTACAAATTAACTATGTGACAAAAGAGATTGTACTCTTATCATTTGTGATTAGATCACTTAGATATATAAATGATAGAAGGTCCTTGTGATTTGTTCCTGGACGGAGAATGATATGAGACAATATCAGTCCACGAAGGATAAATCATTAAATATCCCTAGTCAGAGCATTGTCGAGATTTGACATCGATAAATGCGTAAAAGACTAGTATTACACTTGTGCGCGTTGTGAGGGCACAACGACATAGTTCTCATATATTTGGGTATAGGATACTCATGCAAGTGTAATAGGAGGTTGTGTTTCACCGATGGTACGAGAAACAACTTCGCTCTGGATAAGACCCCCTCAGAATTTCATTGGTAGTATGACTATGTGTCTATGGAAGTCCGAAATCAGGGTAGGTGTATTTGGTCTTAACCTGAGACTTGCATCACTAATACTTGCGACAATCAATATACTTTGGTTGCGGTCATCCAGGGCTTTAACAGGTTCTGTGTACACCAATACTGGGTATATTGAGAATCGTAGTGTGTTGGGTGTGATGTCAAGATGGAAGTCTCACTCCAGTCATATGGAGATGATGGTCACATAGGATACGGGACTGGTTCTCTTAAATGCTACAGCTATCGGGATAAAATGACAAGGTCAGGTTTATCCGATTATAGAGACTAGTCACCAGACATCCGACATGTGCTTCGTATGGGGCAGACACAATTCCAGCCCCAAGCCTAGCACGTGATCATTCGATACTGGACAGAAATACGCAATAATACGTATACTACGCCTGATATACATCCTTTATTCCTGTAAGGATATTTCCGGAGAATTGGGCAGGCATGGCGTTTTGCTAGAAGCCAACTTTATCTTGTAAATCGGTATAAACGTAGTACGAGGTATTTATTTGTTCGGATAGTCCGACGACCGAATTTACTGCCAACATATCTGGGGATCTCATGGGTCGCTTCCCAAAGATTCACCGATGACGTATAACTCGCACTCTAAATTAAATTGGGATTAATTAGAAGAGAGAGAAAATTAATCTGGGATTAATTGCGGAGATATTTTATCTGGGATAAAATATCATTAAAGAGAGATAACGATTAATTTAGAATTAATCGATTAATTAATATATTTGATATATTAAACGAAATTGGATTTCGACGCGGAATTAAAATTAGATTTTAATTCGGGCAAACGAATTAATTTAGAATTAATTCGTTAGCGACGTGAATAGTGATTTCGCTAGACGTAATCATTTAATTACGACGCAATGGAAAATTCGTTAATTTGGAATTAGCGAACCCGAGCCCGAGATTATTTTCGAGCGCATTCGCATTTCGAATTCGAGTGCGGCACGCAAGTCAAATCAAGCATCAAATCATTAGTCGCATCAAGCGTCAAATCATTTGTCACTTTGAGTGATGTGACTTGACAACTTGTGATTGGTGTGATTGAGTGATGGGAGTCGTTGGAACCTTTATTGGCTTTGACTTTTGGAAGCAAAAAATGTGGTAATTCACTTATTTAATTTTGGAAAATATATAAGTGTTTGATATACACTTTTCCAACCAATTCAACACACTATCTCCTTCTCTCTTTCCCTCTAAAACTCACGCCCATGGAGAGGCAAAACAGCTCACTAGTTTCTGTAAAAAATGTGAGCAGTGGGAAGCACTAGAGAGGGATTTTGTGGCAAAATCACAAGTGCTAGCACACTTACGAGACATGCGAAGGTGATAGGGAAGTCCACCAATGAGCCGGGAATCAAATGACGAAGCTTGGAGCTTGAAGATGTTGATCCAAAGCCGAATCAATGGTGATGACAGAAGCTTACTGCCGTGAGCAGTCCAGTAGGCAGTGAAGAGTTTTTGTTCGTCTTCGCGTCGCTCAACCGATCGATGTGAGTATTCTTCGATTTGTATTCGCACATATTTCATGCTTATTATTGATCTTGGGACCTTATAGAAACCAACAGCAATCTCATGGTAAGGACTTTTTCTGAGCAAATCCTTGTATCTTTCCCAAGCTTCACAGAGGGATTCTGAGTCATGTTGTACAAAGGATGTGATGTCATTCCTCAGCTTTGCAGTTATAGCTGGGCAAAAGTACTTTGCAAGGAATTTGGTGGCTAGAGTGTTCCAAGTTGTGATGGAACCTGCCGGTAGTGAATGTAGCCAAGCCTTAGCTCTGTCTTTCAAGGAATATGGAAACACACACAATCTCATTGCTTCTTCTACCGCTCGGTTGTAATTAAATGTGCCACAAACTTCTACGAAGTTGCTGATGTGGGTATTAGGATCTTCAGCTGCATTCCCCAAAACTGAACTTACTGCTATATCATCTGGATGCATGTTTTGATGTCACACGTATTTGTTGGTAAGATAGGAAGTACAATACATGAAATGCAGCCATCAACCACCAGAATAATTCTGCCTTGAATGGGAATTGGTGGTGCAACCTCCAAAGGTTCAGGTTCCATGTTTTTGGTTGCTTTTTGGGCATCGCGCCTTTCCCTTCTCAACTATCTGATAGTTCTTTCAATTTCCAGGTCAAGCTGGTGGATCTCAAAGCTCGTGGTTCTTCTCATGTAGTGTCTGAGAACCTGAAACACAAGAAAACATAAATAATAAGTAAAAATAAATTAAACACAAGTAAAGGTATCTAACCCCAAAATTAATAGTGAAAGATAAATAAGTCCCCGGTAACGGCGCCATAAACTTGAACGGTGAAATCACTCACGTAACACAAGCGCATGTATCGATCAAGTAGTATAAAATGTATTGATCCCACGAGGACTTAATACATAGGCTATCAATTTGTGAAGCTAAATGTTTACAAGTATCTAATAGGTTGGTTGTTTGATTGGTGGTGATTTTAAACTGAAGACAAGTAAATAAAACAGTGCGAAAGTAAATTAAAGGAAAAAATCAATGTTATAAAACTATATAGGGTTGTGAATTATTCCAATATCTTTTAAAGATGAAGTGGTTATCTCATGTTTGTGCAATATATTGGTTTATTAACCTGAAACACGAAATTATGTAAAAGCCTCTGTCGATGGTCAGATGCAAATACCCAGTATAACCCAATTAATCATATGTCTATGTTAACCAAGTTACCTAAATTCATTAAGATTAAGTTCCAATTGTGGCTACCCCATCCGACAGATATATGTCTATCCTGGAAGGAAATCTATTAAGGGGTATCTAATCCATAAGGGAGATCGTGGGCTATTAAGTCTAAGGCTGAAATATAAAATTCATTCGTCGAGTTTATTTTAAGTTTACCACATCAATCTTAGTAATGGCCAGTTAACAAGAAGCATTAAGCTTAAGACTTAATAAATAAACCTTTAAATTACCCGGAACATGAAATAACCCCTTATAAACCGGTGATATTGGAATTCATCACAACCTCGGATATGTTATTTAGTTACAATACATACCTAGGACTAGTAAAAGCTTAAATAAAGTAAATGACATAAAGTAAAGCTTGGAAATTAAAAAGGTAAATTAAGCAATAAAGAAAATACTGGGGGGTTAGAGGATTTACTTTTATTACTTCTATTTTAGATATCTCCCATTATTATAATATATTAACTTTGCATGACATTACCAACCGACCATAAAGGCGGTATCTTGATTAAGTCAAATTTATGATTAATTCAAACCGATCATAAAGGCGGTATCCAATTTAGTCAGTTTAAAATTATTTTAATTAAGTCCAACCGACCATAATGACGATATCCCATTAAGTCAGGTTTTAAATAGTTTATATATTATAATTAAGCGAGATTAATCTAAATATTAGTAATAAAAGCTTTACCCTTAACTCCAGCAGAGGGGAGTTAACTCATATTGAAAAGTAAAAATAAAGACTGAAAAGTAAAATAAAGAAAGAACTATTGCGTAAAATAAAAAATTAAATACAGAAAGCTGTAAATAAATAAACAAGATACAATCTTCTTAGTATTCTTAAGGAAATTCCCAGAAGAAGGTATGAATTTTCCTTCTGATTTCAGCTTCAATTTATAGGCAAAATTCTGCCATGCACGTCGCGACGCAAAAACATGCGCGTCGCGACGCACCGTTGATTCAATGCGATGTTGACACGTGGTTGTCGGCAGAATTATTGGCTTGGCGTCGAGACGCGTTGAGGGTTCTGCATTGCGACGCGGTCTATGGTGATGGCATCAGTGATGACGCGTGTCGGCATGATGCATAATTGTGGTTGCGCGTCGCGACGCGTGAACAAAAAGTTTCCCAATTTTCCATTTTTGATCTGATTTTCGCCGTTTAAGTCCTGATTTAATTCCAGAGTGTCCTGTTATTTTATTTATCTACAAAATAGCACAAAACACATCAAAATATTCACAATTCCCGAGAAACTATACAAAATATTAATAAAAGGGATGGTAAATACTGATATATTTACCGCTTATCAGTAACCACGAAGCATACATAACAATCGATACATCAAAGTCCACATCATCTAACAATACATACATACGGCTGACTTATATATACAATGCTCGTACAAAACTCATTACCTATTTTAGAATAGGTATGAGATGAATGTAGTCCGAGCGGATTTCCTAACTAGCTCGGCTACTACACCACAAAATCATTAATAATTAAACATATACACAGATATACATATCACGTGTCACAAACTCATCACACAACATCTCATACACAAGCATATACATGACAAACATTGCTTTATCATTCAGAATCATCATACACATATGTATATGTATCAAACATATGAATATACTAGTTACTTTAAATTCTGATACCATGACCTTTACCATAATCACATTTTTTACTTATCAATCAACATTCACCATTAATTTACGTATCCTTTCAATCATGAACTTCAATCACTCGAAAAAGGCTTAGCCTATACTAACTCAACCTCTATATCGCTAAATCGTATACATTAATCAATAACAAACTTATCCCAATGACGCACATCTACACGTGCTAATACAAATTCAGAAATCATGACCTATTCTCTTTACCGTTGTATACTCAAATTGTTCATAGCTTATTATCATATACATATTCAAATTCATATACCAATGCTTATTCATATATTTGTTCATTTACATATACAGAGACATACTAATACATATTCATACACTCACATACATCAATAGGCATCAACATCATTAATATTTTCCTTGATATCATAACAATAACAAGAGTCTGTACCTATGATAGTTGACTATCTCAAATATATAGGATCTCGAAGTCATTTCCCAAATCCATCTATATATATATATATATATATATATATATTATATATATATATTACGAAAAGAACAATTCGAGAACACATCAGATGGGTTACTTATCTGGCTTAACGAGCACGCTAGGTCCTAGTCAATTCTCCTAAAACAAATGGCGAAACATCGTTAGAATCGTAACTTATGAAATTCTCGACTTAGCTTTGACAAAGTTCCGGATCTTTCCAGGAAAATCGAATCAAGTTCGATTTCAATGTTTTCAATTTCAATATTCTTAAAATACCATTACAAACTAATTCATGCCACTAGTTAACTTGAATTCTTCGTTTACGTGTTTTTGGAAAATCTTCCGAAATAGTTTTCGCAAACTCTACGGAAGCGTCCCGAACCCCCCGAACCTACTCGGATTTATTCAAATAATTTTGTAATATCATATAAAACTCATAAATATCATTTTAATCAAGATACATCATTATATGCAAGAACCCACTTTTACCAGAAACTTGCATATTCTATCGGATCAACCAAACTCGTTCCGCTTTCACTTGGATTCTACCAAATACACTAATACACATACTCAATTTTACTAATACTCAGTGAATTAAATTTATATCATTACGCTACTCTACGAAGCTATTGCAAACATTCTAACATTTAACGATAAACTTGAAATTTGGGGATTTTTACCAGGAGGTCTTACTGAGATTTCAAGGGCATATACGGACTTCAAATGATCCCACAGAGTTACTATTCACAATTGGTCACTATTCATCTGAATTGTCTTCTTTGTTTCGCATGCAACCGTACAAGGAAGGAAAAATCCATCACCGCCAACTTGTAGTATTCTAAGGGTACCAAGGATCATAAATCAAGCATGAACATGTGTGAATATATTCGAGGAAGTCGCGGAATACTTACATCGATCGGTTGAGCGATACAGAGGCAATAAAAACGAAATTCTGCCCATTGGTTTCTACTCGGCAGTGGCTGCTGTTCTGCTCACTGGTTTGTGTGGCAGTGGGCTGCATTTTGCTCTTCATTTTCGGCCATTGGAGGTCCTTGAACAAGCTCCAAGCTTCGTCAATGTTTCCCGGCTCTTGGGTGGACTTCCCTATCACCTTCGCATGATCCCGGAGTGTGCAAGCACTCTTGATTTTGCGACAAAATCACACTTGCTTCCTTTCTAATTTCGGTTCTGCCCAGCTGAAAATAAAACCAGAAAATGCTCAGCCCTTAGGCGTGAGAAAGATGAAGAGAATGGAGAAGAATTGGCTTCAAATTCGTGTAAGAAGAGAGAGAGAAGGAAGTTGTGTATGTTAGCTTATTTTATTTCCAAAATCAAATAATAAACATATACCAAAAATGTGTAAAAGCTTTCCAAAAGTCAACTTACAAATTTTTGGCTTCAAAAGCATTAAATGCTTTCTATTAACTCTCATCAAATCACATCAATCAATTAATCAATGGTCACATCACTTAAAGTGACATGATTTGACGCTTGATGTGACGCTAGATGCGACTAGCGATTTGACGCTTGATTTGACTTGAGAGCCGCACTCGAATTCGAAATACGAATGCGTTCACAAATAATCCCGGGCTCGGGTTCGCTAATTCCAAATTAACGAATTTTCCGTTGCGTCGTAATTAAATCTAATTTAATTAAATAATCATCCCTAGCATAATTACTATTCACGTCACTAACGAATTAATTCTAAATTCACTCGTTCGCCCGAATTTAAAATCTAATTTTAATTCCGCGTCGAAATCTAATCTCGTTTAATATATAAAATATATTAATTTATCGATTAATTCCAAATTAATCGTTATCTCTATTTAAATGATATTTTATCCCAGATAAAATATCTCCGCAATTAATACCAGATTAATTTTCTCTCTCATCTAATTAATCCCAGATTAATTAAAAGTGTGAGTCATACGTCATCGGTGAATCTTTAGGAAGCGACCCATGAGATCCCCGGATATGTTGGCAGTAAATTCGGTCGTCGGACTATCCGAACACGTAAGTACCAAGTACTACGTTTTACCGATTTACAAGACAAGGTTGGCCTCTAGCAAAGAGCCATGCCTACCCAATTCTCCGGAAATATCCTTACAGGAATAAAGGATCTATATCAGGCGTAGTATACGTAGTATTACGTATTTCTGTCCTGTATCGAATGATCACATGCAAGGCCTAGGGCTGGTACAATGTCTGCCCCGTACGAAGCATATATCAGATGACAAACAAATAGTCTCTTTAATATCGGATAATCATGACCAAGTTATATTATCCCGACAGTTGCAACCTTTTATAGAGAACCAGTTTTGTATCCCCGCGCGATCATCAACTCCATATGACTGGAGTGACACTTCCGTCTTGACATCACACCCAACACACTACGATTCTCAATATACCCAGCATTGGCGTACACAGAACCTGTTAAAGCCCTGGACGACCGCAACCAAAGTATATTGATTGTCGCAAGTATTAGCGGTGCAAGTCTCAGGTTAAGACCAAATACACCTACAATGATTTCGGACTTCCATAGACACATAGTCATACTACCAATGGAATTCCGAGGGGGTCTATCCAGAGCGAAACTGTTTCCCGTACCATCAGTGAAACACAACCTCCTATTACACTTGCATGAGTATCCTATACCCAAATATATGAGAAGTATGTCGTTGTGCCCTCACAACGCGCACAAGTGTAATACTAGTCTTTTACGCATTCATCGATGTCCAATCTCGATAATGCTCTGACTAGGGATATTTAATGATTTATCCTTCGTGGATTGATACTGTCTCATATCATTCTCAATCTAGGAACAAATCACAGGGACCTCCTATCATTTAAATATCTTGGGGATCTAATCACAAATGATAAGAGTGCAATCTCCTTTGTCACATAGTTAATTTGTACAACAACACAATGATCTGTACAGATAGTGACGTTATGGGTCATAATTGTCCAACAATCTCCCACTTGGCCTATAGCCAGTCACTCGAGTGTCTCACACCCGAACTTGTACGGTTGGCTCAAACTGCTGAGAAATGCTTTCGTCAGCGGATTTGCATGATTATCGTCTGATGCGATTTATAAGATCATCACATCGCCACGATGTATGATCCGAACGAATCAGATGAATTATTGAAGTATGTATCTGGATCGTTGATGAGACCATTAATTCTTTAGCCTGTGCTCAAGCCTAGTTCAGCTGCTAACAGAATTATATCTAATCTAATTAGATTTATTATCGACCCAGAAGGCTTATATTGCCGCCTCAGCTGCAGCAATAACCCGTATTTTGTTGTTCATACGGTAACAGTATCTTGCTTGGAAGATTTCCAGCTCACTGTTCCGTTATTCAAATTGTATAGTACCGTTTGCGACTTTTAGTCGTTTTATCGGTTTAGGAAACTTGCTACAGTGATCTCAGTCACTTCAAGTTCTCCATCTCCATAGATTAAGACAACATCTTTAGATCTCTAAGATTCTAACGGATGTTCTTAACATCAATCCAGTGACTATCACTCGGATTGGCCTGTTTGTGAATCCATATGCTTAAAGCATATGAGATACCAGGTTACGTATATTTTTCAATGTACGATTTCTCGGAGGATTTTCTCGAAAGCCAAGCTTTCGCCGATTGTTTTTATATGGGAATATCATTTCCAAGAAATGACATATTATCATTACTTTTATATGACAGCCACTGTCAGTGCGCTCCCACTAACCCTCCTATATACACAAGAATCATTTTCATTTTGAATTGAATCATACTCCATTATGATTATATCAAAACGATAATTTCAAGAACCTATGCTTGCTTCAATCCAAACATGGATTGAATAACCTGCAAACCTTGTTTGCTAGTTATGGTACGAAAAAATCGACAGGATGTTGTAAACATCCTCCAAAAGGTTTCCTTTTCAGGAAAGCGATTTTCCCGTTAAGCTAACATATTTCATAAATGAAACACGCAGCTTTAGCAAACATTATCCAAATGGATTTACCATGGCAACAGTTAAAAGGTTGAATCGTAATCAGCACAATGTGATAACGATACCTTTCCGCTAAAAGCCTATCTTTATACGTTGGTATGTTGCCATCCATGTACGTCTTCTTTGAAGACTTATAAGTACCAATAGGCACAATGCCTTACGGTACATCAACTAGTATCCAAACTAAGTTGATATGCATGGAATCCATTTCGGACTCATGACACTTTGTCATAATAGGGAGTCGATACCTTGTATCACTTCCTCATACGTAGTCAGTTGGTATTCCTCAATAAGATAGACATCTTTATGAGGTGAGATCAGAAATGCATACCCCAGGTTATTTTCTGACTCTTTCCGACCTACGCGGTTCTTGTGTATTCGAAGATTATTGGAATTGTTTCATCCTTGATGAACTATATGTACTCCATTAAGGAATGGGTACCATGAACAGTATTACTCCGATTTTCATCGAGTTTTACTATCCTCCCACTTACCACTGCATATCGGTATTCCTCTTAGGAAAACCACATGGTGAGCAACAATCTAATTGTTCTCTTGTGAGATGTCTAAGTACTATACTTATGTATCCCTAAGATAACCTACATTTGACACTTATCCAATTTGGGTTTTAGTTTGGTATCATTCAAACATTTGCCTAACATACCCAAATTTTCAGGAATGTGAAACCCGATTTCTTTCATGTTCAAATCTAATATGAAATCTGTCAAAGATTTTAATGGAACCTTATTCAAAATAAGTTCTGCACTGTTTAAAGCTTATCCGTTGAAGGAAATGGTTGCTCAGAGCGACTCATGAATAACCTTATCATGTCCAACAAAATTTGGTTTATCCGTTCGGACACACCGTCATTTTGACGTGTTCCGGGAGGAGTCCTCATTTGAAAGAATACATTACTCTTTCAAGTATATGAGAAACTTATTGCCTAATTTTTTTCCATTACGGTCTTACCGTGACGGTTTAATACTTCAGCCAATCTGTTTGTCTATTTCGTGTCGAAACTATAAAAGTTTCTGATTTGTGTTTCAAAAGAAACACATAACCATAACGCGATGCCACATCCGTATAGGTCACGAAATATTCATATCCACATCTAGCCTAGCTAGACATGGGCCCACTTGCTTCACAATGAACTATGGCTAACAGACCAGTGGCATTTACACTTTTACCAAGTAAATAGTGTTTTAGGCATTTTGCCCAATAAACTAGATTCGTAGACTTCATTTGAATAGAATCAAATTAGTCCGAGTACCCACTCTTCAAAAGTGTGGATATACAATTCTTGTTTAATTGTGTCCCAGACAACAATGCCACAATTAGTTTCTTCTGATCAAATCAGTTTGAGCTATTGTTTGTCATGTATATATTTGAGATTTTATTTATATTCTAAATATAAATAATGTTATTCACATCTAATGTGTTTATCTCAATATCATCTTTATATAATAAAACACTTTAGTGTTCTTGAATATAAAGGTTCACCCGCAGCGGGTTAAACACTGATACAAAGATAATGTTTCTAGTCAAACTAGTTACATTATAACAGCTTCCTAATCC
>SKCR01044754.1:0-47730 GCA_019454045.1 Zanthoxylum bungeanum
CCGAATAAAAAACTAAAGTGGATTATTGTTGCAGCTGAGGCAGCAATAGAAGCCATTTGGGTCGATAATAAATCTAATTAGATTAGATATAATTCTGTTAGCAGCTGAGCTAGGCTACATCACAGGCTAAAGAATTAATGGTCTCATCAACGATCCAGATATATACTTCGACTATTCATCTTATACGTTCAGATCAACATCGTGGTGGCGATGTGATGATCGTATAAATCGCATCAGATGATAATCATGCAAATCCGCTGACGAAAGTCTTTCCTCAGCATTTGAGCGAACCGTACATAGTTCGGGTGTAGGACACTCGAGTGACTAGCTATAGGCCAAGTGGGAGGTTGTTGGACAGTTATGACCCATAGCGTCACTATTTGTACATATCATGGTGTTATTGTACAAATTAACTATATGACAAAGGAAATTGCTCTCTTATCATTTGTGATTAGATCACCAAGATGTATAAATGATAGGAGGTCCTTATGATTAGTACCCTGGATTGAGATGATATGAGACAGTATCAATCAATGAAGGTTTAATCATTAAACATCCATAGTCAGAGTATTACCGAGATTGGACATCGATAATGCGAAAAGACTAGTATTACACTTGTGCGCGTTGTGAGGGCATAACGACATAGTTCTCATATATTTAGGTATAAGATACTCATGCAAGTGTAATAGGAGGTTGTGTTTTTACCCGATGTTATGGGAAACAGCTTCGCTCTAGATAGACCCCTCGGAATTCCATTGGTAGTATGACTATGTGTCTATGGAAGTCCGAAATCAGGGTATGTGTATTTGGTCTTAACCTGAGACTTGCACCGCTAATACTTGCGACAATCAATATACTTTGGTTTTAGTTCTTCCAGGGCTTTAACAGGTTCTGTGTACGCCTATGCTGGATATATTGAGAATCGTAGTGTGTTGGGTGTGATGTCAAGACGGAAGTATCACTCCAGCCATAGTGTAGATGATGATCACGTAGGATACAGAACTGGTTCTCTTATTTACTGCAGTCATCGGGATAAAATGACTAGGCCATGTTTATCCGATTATAGAGACTAGTTACCAGAGATCCGATATGTGCTTCGTGCGGGGCAAACACAATTTCAGCCCCAAGCCTAGCACGTGACATCCGATACTGGATCGAAATACGCAATACTACGTATACTACGCCTGATATAGATCACATATTCCTGTAAGGATATTTCTGGAGAATTGGGTAGGCATGACGCTTTGCTAGAAGCCAACCTTGTCTTGTAAATCGGTAAAAACGTAGTACTAGGTACTTACGTATTCGGATAGTCCGACGACCAGATTTACTGCCAACATATCCGGGGATCTCATGGGTCGCTTCCCGAAGATTCACCGATGACGTATGACTCGCACTTTAATTAATCTGGGATTAATTAGATGAAAGAGAAAATTAATCTGTGATTAATTACGGAGATATTTTTATCTGGGATAAAATATCATTTAAAGAGACAAAACGATTAATTTGGAATTAATGGATAAAATAATATATTCGATATATTATACGAAATTGGATTTCGACGCGGAATTAAATTTAGAATTTAATTCGGGCAAACGAGTTAATTTAGAATTAATTCGTAAGCGATGTGAATAGTGATTTTGCTAGGCATAATTATTTAATTACATCGTAACGAAAATTCGTTAATTTGGAATTAGCGAACCTGAGCCCGGGAGTGTTTGCGAGCGCATTCGCATTTCGAATTCGAGTGCGGCACGCAAGTCACATCAAGCATCAAATCGCTAGTCACATCAAGCGTCAAATCGCTAGTCACATCAAGCGTCAAATCATTAGTCACTTTGAGTGATGTGACAACTTGTCACTTGATTGATTGATGATGATGTAAATAGTGATGTGAGTGGTTGATAGCATTTAATGCCATTTTGTAGCCAATTGTGTGTTGACTTTTGGAAAGCTTTTTACAAATTTTGGTATATGTATTTTAATTCATTTTAGAAATCAATTTCAACTAACACACAACAACTCTCTCTCTCATTCTTTCTTCCTCACTCTCACAGCCTCATGGCTGTTTTTCCTTCTGTTTTTCTTCTGGTTTTACCATGAAACACAATGAGAAAATAAGGGATTTTTGTGGCAAAAATTCCTAAGTGCTAGCACACCATTTGAGTCTTGCGAAGGTGATAGGGAACCGCACATGTGAGCTTGGAATACACACACAAAGCTTGGAGCTTATGGACATCCATGGCCGATTTTTGGAGGAGCAAAACCAGTGGACTGCCGTGACTTCCAATGAGGCAGAAACGATTTTTTGGTATCCCTCGCGTCGCTCAACCGATCGATGTAAGTATTCCGCGACTTCCTCGATGTATTCACATGTTGTTTTATGCTTGATAATCGATCATCGGGACTTAGAGTTTTCCCAACAAACATCTCATAATATTCTCAAGCCAAAGAAATCTCAAACATTTCTATCAACCATTAACAAGTAACTCTAAATTGTGACATGACAAAACTATATCTCATACAGTTTTGAAAACGGTTACATCGGTATATCTATATACATATACACACATACACACACATACATTTCTTTTTGAAACAAACAACAACCAATACATCAGGTAGTCATCGTATGGAATACTTACCTGGCTACGTGAATATCACCCTAGTCAAAACTGTCAAAACAAATGGCAAAATATTGTTAGAATCATTGTTATGCGAAACTTCCGACTTAACTATAAAACTTCCGACCTTTCTGAAACACCAAAATCAAGTCTTATTCCAACTATTTCAGGTTCATTATTCTTAGAACATATTATACTATAAATTCATAACATCAAATTCACTTTTCGACATAAAACTATAAAATCCTCCAAAAAAATCGAAAATATTACGAACGAATCCAAACCTTTCAGATCTTTCATATTCTTCCGAAACCATTCTAGTACTCTTAGTACATTATATTTATACCGTTCTAAGACAACTCGTTAGCTTAAGTCCTCAAATTAAGAGTTTTCGGAAAATCTTTCAAAAAGTTTCGGAAAACTCTACGAAATGATCCTAAACTTTCTGGAACTTTCTGGAACCATCTAAATATCATTAGATCATCATAACTAAATCACATCTATCATTAAGTTCAAATGGGTATCAAAATACATGAAACCAGAATCCACCGGAAACTCGCATAACCTACCGAATCGATATAATTCGATTTGATTTCACTATGATTCTACCAACTATACAAATTCAACACATTCAAGCTTATTACATAGAAAACACATCAATATATAACTCTACAAATCTACTGGAAGCATCAGAATTTTATACACTTTACTTGAAATTAACGAGTTTTTACTAGGATGTCTGACCAAACTTCCGAGGGCGCCAAACTCTTAAAGCTCCCACGAACGCGTAAGAATCGATGGAACTCGAATCAGAGCAACTGTGCAAATGGGTATTACTGTTCACCGTGCGTTTCTTCCCCGTTTTACGTGAAACCGAGTGTTGATCGCCAAAATCGACATCGCAACCTCGTAGTACATCCCACGAACTTCGATTACTGTTCACCGTGCGTTTAAAAAAAAAAAAAACTCAATACAAAGTTCTCAATACTATATCAAAATATTTGGAAGAAAGTCAACATCAACATACACACCAAAGAACTCGATTGAATCTCTCAACCTCAAAAATGACGCACGACGGTGCCCACTACTCAACTAATTAAGGAGTCGTTTGCAATCCTTGTATTATTGAGTTTTGTGCAGTTTAAACTGCGAGAGTTAGTCGATCGCTATCGAAATGATCCAGTTTTGTAAGAAAAAAAGGACTGATTATTTAGTTGGCTGCTAAAAAGCAATGATTTTTGGTGATTAATCATCGATTTTCGATTTTCCAAAATTGTCAGATTTGTAAAAAAATCCAACTTCTTTTTCTATTTCTTATTCTTTAAAGACTTTAGTAATATCTCTCAATTTTATAATTGTTTAGTATTTTTAATCATAAATGAATAACTTTTTAGTAATACTTTGAAGATATTGAAAGATGAATTTTGATTTTCTTTTTTCTTTTTTATTTTAAGTTATACAAAATGTTAAATTATCATTTCCGATTAATTAATTTCAAATCACTCGAAGTGACTTAGTACTATATTTTTTTTTATTAAACTGTACACGTGGAGTTATATTTGAAGTTTTAAAGGCTAGAAAGTATTTCAATCATTCCAGGCTTTATAAACATAAGATATTTTTCAAATTACATGAATAAGTCTTTGATGCACACTTAAATTCTCTGTAACGAGCTTAATCAACAACGCATGATAATTTTATCAGCATCTCATTTAATATATAAAAACACACGTATGATTTATGCAAGTAGTATCTGTCAATCAACATGTCTTCAAAAGTCAAGCTCGTGCATCTGTTTTATTTCCCAGAATTGACAAAAAACTACTAAAGTTTAACAATTGATCTTTTGGTTTTTGTTATCTTCATCGGAAAAAAAGGACACGTATATATGAGCATATCGTCAGCCGCTCGAACTGAATATGTTTATGGATCTGGGGGATTCTAGTATATTGTATTGTAGCGCGTTCCGATACGATCTGAGTCATTATAGATTTTGATCTAACGTCTCAAATTTGGATTGAGAAAATTTTTTTCGAATATTTTTATTTTGAAAATTTGTGACAGTTGGATTCCAACGGGCACAATTTGATATGAGGGGGCTCCTAATCCCATACTTATGGTTGTAAATATAATCAATTTATGGTATAATATTTTCTAAAAAATAAGTTATTTATATTATATTATTAAATTTATGATAAAATAATAACTGAGTACCTGCGAATTTTGAAATATTATCTTTATTACTAACTTATGACAAAATAATATTTTACTACTTTTTCGTTAAAAACTTAATTGACCGTTATATTTTAACATTAAGGTCAACTAAGTCAATTAAATGAGTACATCGAGTTTTGAAATTTTATTTAACTGTTATATTTTAAAATTAAAGTCAACAAAAATTAATTAACAGGAAAATAGTAAAATATTAGATTTTGTATAACTTTATAGTAAAATGTTATTTTGGCATAAATTTTACAGTACTCAATTATTATGTTTATATAAGTTTAGTAGTAAAATCTAAAGTTGAAAAGCACAGAAATTCAATGGACAAATGGCTTTTATTTATTAAATATTTTCTATATGCAGAATTAAACAGAAACACTATTCTATTTTGCACTAGTATATATGAATTAAATCTATATAGATTTGTCTCCAAATCAAACTCTGAAGTCCCAAATAAAAATATAAATTAAAGAAAAGCTTGGTTCATGAACAATGCATAAATGGTCTAGTGGTGCCCTTCACCGGGGCTAGGACCAGAGTTCTTAACTTCTCCTAGGGTTTTAACATTGCCATTTTTGTGTCCAATACCAGGACTTGGTCTTGAACTCTTCTTCGTCCTGAGAGATAACCTTCCATTGATCCCCTCAACGGCGTCGCGGCGCAATCTTGAACCATGCAATGGCCGTGCTTCGACTTCCAGCAGCAGCAGCTCAGCAAGACATTAGAAACAAGAAGAAGCATGAAAATGCAACAAAAAGATTTGTGTACTCCTCTAGCTTCCATGTTAATTAATATCTATATGTGTTTTGAATATTGGCAAAGAATGTGTACATTTGGGTTCTATTTATAGTGTTTCAATGGCACTTTTGGTGATGGTGATAGCTAGGGCTTTGACAAATTAAAAGAGCACAAATGCATGTGGGTTTTTGAAAAGACATTTGAGAAAAAATATTCCCCACTTAGTCAAAAATGGGACTTTAATTTCGTGCTAAAATATGTAATTGATTTGCTCTAAACACTTGTGATATTACACGGCTTAGTCTACATAGGGTTGGCAAGTAGTTAGCTCAGGTTTTTGCAGATACGTTTTTGTCCACGTTATTTACATTTTTCTCAAGGGAGAATGAAGCTTGTCACTGGTAAAAAATTTAACCTACTTGTATTATTGCCAAACAAACGAGATCATCAATCAATAAAATAACAATCACAACTGAAACAGTAAAATATAAATTGGAAAAATTATAATATCACAATGGAACAAAGCTACAGTAGCAAATAAATATTTCAACAAGCATTGAGACTTATGTAATATAGTGTCCATAAAATATATTCGCCTCCAATGGTAGCTGCTTAGGATTTCAATGACGATATTTCCCATAATACAATGAGAATAAATTGTTGATGGTGATTTTTGGGCCCAAGTATGGCCAAGACCTCGGGAAGGGCAGAAAGGAAATTTCACATTCAGAACACTGTAGCCCAAGAATATTGCTAGATACTTGATCCAGCAGAGTGGTCGGGCTCGGTCTCCAACATTCTACCAACCCGATGAATAAGGCATTACTGGTACCAGAGACCGAGGACATTGGGTCCGACCTGATTACTTGAGCTCGGTAGAGCGGGATAAGATCTACCCCGGTTGTCCGAACAAATGAATTAGCTCAGGACAGTATTGGTCAGGTTGGGTGTAGCATGGTAAGCTCGGCACGGGAGTTCGTCATCTCCATAAAGTTCAGATATGGCGGGGCAACTTGATGATTCTCCTCTGACACACGCCACCGAGTGAACGACTGGATACACAGGTGTGGTATCATGATTTTTACGTGTGGCAGTACCCAAACATAGTGATTTAATGAAATGTCTGATGGCAGGTTTCACTTTTGACAGTGACAGGTTTTACTTTCGGCTGAGGTAGGCTCACGTAGCTGACGTCACGAGGATGGTGAAACAGTGTAATTTTCCTTAGTATAAAGAGGTTGCGAACACCTTTGTAGGGGTTAGCTAATTTATTTCGAGGCACTACTTATAAGAAACAGTGAGAAAACACTAGCTCGGCACTACCCGACCACCTATAAAAAAAGAAGTCGACCAAGCTCGATCAAGTTATAAAATCTGTCTTTTTTTTCTGTTCCCCTGGACGTAGGTTGGATCAATTCCGCCGAACCACGTAAATCTTTTGTTGATCTTTGTGTTTGTTCTTATTTTCTACTAAGTTTGTTTTGGTTCCCAATAAACCAAACAAATCACAGTTGGGGGAAGATTGTTCCAGGAGCGAGTTTCCGGATTCGCCCATGGAACGAGAATCAGCCGTCAACAGTTGACGTCGTCTGTGGGGAAAGAACGAAAAGCAATAGACGTATTGAGACGATGGCGGAAAAATGGAACCGCAGATCTTCAGAGTCTACGACAATGGAATGGATGGAGGAAAAAAAATGAGAAATGAGAGGAGGTCGAAGTCGAAGGGGTCTTCTCCAGGCGATGATGGAAAAGCTGGATGGAATACTAGAGAAGAGAAATTAGGAACAAATGGAAGATGGTCCGAATGGAATGAGGGAAGAGATAGCTAGAAGAAAGAGGGTGATGAGGGCGATGATGGCGGAAGAATGAACACCCAAAGAGTAAGGTCATCAGTAGCTCTCCTCTTTGACACGGTAGAATGAAATGTAAAGAGGTGACCAGAAAACACCAATTTGGACTGAGTTGCAGAATGAAATGTAACGCTTGGAGCAGGCAGAGAATCTGCACGCCGCCCCTTGTGAATGAACAAGCTCGTCCTAAAGAAGTGTGGCAGTAGTTCGACCTGTTAAATCTTTGGGTTCACGACCAATATAGTCTTCATAAAGCGGCATGAAAACTAGCATGCCGGGGGGACACGATCACTTTCCATGAGTGCCCCCTGCTTATTATGTGGTGTCCAGCCGGGATGATGGGAAAGGAGAAAAGGCTCACGGGGGGCCACTAGAAGTCAACGGAGAAGTCCCCAATCGAGCTCCAGATTTGTTCAGAAATGATTTCAGAAGGCTTGATTTAGGGGAACCCTGTCACTGTTGATCAGAGGCATTAGAAGGAAAGATTCTGGATGAGAAGAGTATCATAGAACGACCGCGCGAAAGATAGAAAGTTTATTGTAGAGCCTCTCTTATAATGACCCACAAAGAGTTATAAGAAGGGCAGTAGTAGATCCCATAAATATGAATAAGACTTTATCTTTTAAATTAAAAACTTGTCCACTTTACTTGTTTTTAATAGGATGGGAAATCCATGTTCAATAATCTTGAGATTTGCTCGTGGTCGAGAAAAATCAAGGGTTTCTCGTTATCTAGGGAGGGCCCTAAACCCGTGGCACGCCAGTCTCTGGTGTCATTATCAAACCCCCGGGTAGAAGTGCTCCGATCAGGGTACCTTATTTTTGAGGATCCATAACGCATGAAGGGATGAAGTACAGGTGGGAAAAGTGCAAACCCCCCGTGACATGCCAATCTCTGATGTCATTATCAGACCCCCGGGGCCGGAGCGTGAGCTCGGGTAAGCCGAAAACATGGAAGATTCTCCTCATGTGAGTTATCTGGCTGATCCCGCTGAGAACCATCAGGTACACGACATGGGGACGACCAAAGTACCTCTGTGACACTTGTAGCCTTGGGGAGCCCGAACACGGGGAGGTTTCTTCCCCCCTTGAGTATCATCCGAACCATTGTGAACCATCAAGAACACGACACGAGGACGGGAAAGTGCCTCTGTGGCCCTTGTAGCCTTGGGGAGGCCGAACACATGGAGGTTTCTTTCCCCGTGAGTTATCAACAAACCACGAAGAACCACGGACACATCGAATTGTTATTTTGGGTAGCCCTAGGCAGGACACTGTCCCGGGTGCCCGCTTTATTATTTTTGAGTCATTTCGGAGTATGTGTTAAGTCCCGTCCACAATACTAACATTGTTTGAGACCTGATTTCATTTTTGTGAATAACCTAGACATGGACCCCTTTACCAGGATTCACGGAGCACTGGAGGTTGAAAATCTTCCTCGCGGTTAATCTTTACCTTGTACCATCGGCTCGGGGTTTCTCTATTCCATCGAGACCGTAGTATACTACCAGCTCGGGGTCGGGTCATGTCCTAGTGAGTTTGGATTATCTTTGGCATGGGGTCGAAGCATCTCCCACATGGCCATGCTTTGGTTGGCCCCAGGAGGTAGCATTCCCTCGTGACCAAGTGTTGTTTCCAACTCGGGGTCGGGTCACATCCCACCGAGTTTGCATTGTCTTTGGCATGAGATCAAAGCATATCCCCATGACCATGCTTTGGTTGGCCCGAGAAGGTAGCATTCCCTTGTGGTCAAGTATTCTTACCAGCTCGGGGTCAGGTCATGTCCCACCGAGTTTGGATTATCTTTGGTGTGGGGTCGAAGCATCTCCCCCATGGCCATGGTTTGGTTGGCCCGAAGAGGTAGTTTTCCCTCGTGGTCAAGTATTCTTGCCAAATCGGGGTCGGGTCATATCCACCGAGTTTTGATTAACTTTGGCATAGGGTCGAAATACCTCCCCTATGGCCATACATTGGTTGGCCCAATGAGGTAGCATTCCCTCGTGGCCAAGTGTTCTTGCCAGCTCGGGGTCGAGTCAGGTCCCACCGAGTTTGGATTATCTTTGGCATCAGGTCGAAACATCCCCCCATGGCCATGCTTTGGTTGGCCCGAGGAGGTAGCATTCCCTCGTGGTCAAGTATTCTTGCTAGCTCGGGGTCGGGTCATGTCCCACCGAGTTTGGATTATATTTTTCATGGGGTCGAAGTATCTCCCTTATGGTCATACTTTGGTTGGCCCGAGGAGGTGGCATTCCCTCGTGGTCAAGTGTTATTGCCAGCTCGAGGTTGGGTTATGTCCCATCAAGCCTGGATATATATTGGCATGAGGTTGGAGCATTTCCCTCATGGCCACATGCTAAGTATTGAAAGGGGAAAACAAGCACGCATTGACAAAAATCAAAAATATATTAAGTAAAAACTGTTATAAGAAAGATTGTTTGAAACATTGGGCCCCCATCGGGGTCCACCCATTTCTTTCAATCTATACAGGGACAGTCTCCAAACTCAAGCATGAGGAATTTCAGTCTCAACAGCGGCAGTAGGAGCTTCAGGCTCAGGCACAAAACTCAGGACCTCGATCTCGATCACGAATTCGGGATCATCGGTCTCAGGACTGTTGGTTTCTACTATAGTCCCAAGATCATTCAGCAATGAAAATATGTGGACAATAAAGAAGTATGGTAGAATCATACTTACAATGAACGGATTATGGAAGTGTTGATAACAAAAATTTCTCCTTGTTGAAGCTCTCCAAGATTCGGCCAAGGTCCCAATTTGTTGATGATGAAGAAGCTCCAAGTTTTTGAATGGATTCCAAGCTCTTAGATTGGTTTCCCTATCACCTGTGATGATTCCTCTAGAGTGCTAGCTCTTGGTAATTTTTGCAACAAAAACACATTTCTTCTTCCTTGAACTTCGGACAAGTGAAAAGAAATTGGAGAGAGTGAAATTCTTGCAATGGCCGTGAGTGTGGTGAGAGAGTGAGGAGTGTTTGACTTGTTCTCTTTTATGTATTTGATTTCAAAAATCAAATTAAAGATTTACCATATATTTGGTAAGAAGTCAATCATGTCACTTTAACTTGGAGTAAAACAAGTTAAAGTCATTCTCACCAAAACCAATCACTCAAAGTGACAAATGATGTGACTAGTGATGTGATATGTGGGCCCCACTTGATTCGAAATCCGAGTGGGCTCGCAAACACTCCCGGGCTCGGGTTCGCTAATTCGAATTAACGAATTTTCTGTTGCGACGTAATTAAATCAAATTGAATTAAATAATTATGCCAAGCAAAATTATTATTCACGTCGCTAGTGAATTAATTCTAAATTAACTCATTTGCCCGAATTAAAATCTAATTTTAATTATGCATCGAAATCTAATTTCTTTTAATATATCGAATATATTATTTTATCGATTAATTCCAAATTAATCGTTCTCTCTCTTCAAATAGTATTTTATCATAGATAAAATCTCTACGTAATTAATCCCAGATTAATTATGCTCGAATCATACGTCATCGGTGAATCTTCGGGAAGCGACCCAAGAGATCCCTGGATGTGTTGGCAGTAAATCCGGTCATCGAACTATCGAACACGTACGTACCTCGTACTACGTTTTTACTGATTTACGAGACATTGTTGGCTTATAGCAAAGTACCGTGCCTACCCAATTCTGCAGAAATATTCTTAATGGAATATATAATCTATGTCAGGCGTAATATACATAGTATTGCGTATTGCGATCTAGTATCGGATGTCACATGCAAGGCCTGGGGCTGGAATAGTGTCTGCCCCGTACGAAGCACATATCGGATTACTAGCAACTAGTCTCTTTAATCGGATAATCATGACCTTGTCATATTATCCCGATGGTTGCAACCATTTAGAGTACCAGTTTTGTATCCCTTGCGTGATCATCATCTCCATATGACTGAATTGATACTTCCATCTTGACATCACACCCAATACACTACGATTCTCAATAGACCCAGAAGAGGCGTACACAGAACCTGTTAAAGTCCTGGACGACCAAAACAAAGCGTATTGATTGTCACAAGTACTAGCGATGTAGTCTCAGGTTAAGACCAAATACACCTACCCTGATGCAGATTCCCATAGACACATAGTCATACTACCAATGAGATTCCGCGGGGTCTATCTAGAGCGAAGCTGTTTCCATACCATCGGTAAACACAACCTCCTATCACACTTGCATAAGTATCCAATACTTAAATATATGAGAACTATGCCGTTACGCTTCCATAACACGCACAAGTACGATACTAGTCTATTCCGCATTAACGATGTCCAGTCTCGATAATACTACGACTAGGGATATTTAATGATTAAACCTTTATGGATTGATACTGTCTCATATCTTATAATCTGGAACTAATCAAAGGACTTTTATCATTTATATATTTAGTAATCAAATTACAAAATGATAAAATGCAATTTCATTGCTACATAATTAATTTGTACAAAAACAAAATGTCTTTTACAAATAGTGACGTTATGGGTCATAATTGTCTAACAATCTCCCACTTGGCCTATAGCCAGTCACTCAAGCATCTAATACCTGAACTATGTACATGTCGCTCAACGTTTGCTGGGGAATAACTTTCGTCAGCGGATCTGTAATGTTGTCCTCTGATGCGACCTTCTCGATCTTCACATCGCCATGTTGTATGATCTCACGAATCAGATAGAAACGTCGAAGAACATGCTTGGATCGTTGATGAGACTGCGGTTCCTTAGCCTGCGCTATAGCCCCGTTATTGTCACAATACAATGGAACGGACTCAGTTACTAACGGAACTACTCCTAATCCAATTAGGAATTTCGGATCCAAACTGCCTCTTTTGCTGCTTCAGCTGCAGCAATATACTCCGCTTCTGTTGTTGAATCGGCAACAGTCTCTTACTTGGAAGATTTCCAGCTTACTGCTCATTTATTCAAACAAAATATTACCCGGATTGCGACTTGCAGTCGTCTTTATCGGTTTGGAAACTTACATCGGTATACCCAGTTACCTCAAGTTCTCCATCTCCATAGATTAAGAAAGCATCCTTAGTTCATCTAAGATACTTTAGGATATTCTTAACCGCCATCCAGTGACTATCACCTGGATCGGCCTAATAGTGACTACACATGCTCAAAGCATGTGAGACATCAGGTCGCGTACATATCATGGCATACATGATCGATCCAACTGCCGAGACGAACGGTATCCGACTCATGTTGTCTCTCTCATCTTGAGTTTTAAGACACATGTCCTTATATAGAGTGACGCCATGTGACACTGGCAACAGTCCCCTCTTGGACTGATCCATGTTGAATCTCTTCAACACTTTGTCAATGTACGTGCTCTGGGAGAGTCCAACCAGCTTTCTAGATCTATCCCAGTAGATTTTTATTCCTAGAATAAAGGCTGCTTCTCCCAGATCCTTCATGGAGAATTTTAATGAAAGCCAAGCTTTCACCGATGTTAACATTGGAATGTCATTGCCTATAAGCAATACATCGTCAAAGTAAAGGACAATGAATGTCAGTGCGCTCCCACTAATCTTCTTATATACACAAGGATCATCCTCATTTTGAACGAAATCATATTCTTTTATGATCTCATCAAAACGTTGGTTCCAAGAACGTGATGCTTGCTTCAATCCATAAATGGATCGATTTAACTTACAAACCTTGTTTGAAAGTCTAGAAATGACAAAACTGTCAGGCTGTTGCATATAAACATCCTCCAAAAGGTTTCTGTTAAGGAAAGTGGTTTTGACGTCCATCTGCCATATCTCGTAATCGAAATATGCAGCAATAACAGCATTATCCGAATGGATTTAATCATGGCAACGGGTGAAAAAGTTTCATCATAATCGACAGCATGTCGCTGACGATACCTTCCCTTCGCTACAAGCCTAGCTTTGTACATTTGTACGTTGCCATCCATGTCAGTCTTCCTCTTGAAGACCCATTTGCAACCAATAGGCTTTACGCCTTCTGGTGCATCAACTAGTGTCCAAACTTGGTTGGTGTACATGGAATCCATTTCGGAATTCATGGCATCTTTCCATAAACCGGAGTCGATACCTTGTATCGCTTCCTCATCTGTAGCCGGCTCATCTTCCTCAATAAGATTAATATCTACATGAGGTGAGATCAGAAACCCATACCTCTCAGGTTGTTTTCTGACTTTATCTGACCTACGCGGTCCTTGTGTATTCGAAGATTATGGTACAGTCTCATCTCTGATGGACTGTTCATGTTCCGTTGAGGATTCTGTGCCAGGAACAGTATCATTACGATTTTCATCGAGTTCTACTTTCCTCCCACTTATCACTGCATTTAGGAATTCCTTCTCAAGGAAAACCGCATGTAGAGCAACAAATACTTTGTTCTCTTATGAGTGATAGAAGTAATATCCTTTGGTTTCCCTAGGATATCCTACAAATAGGCCTTTATCCGATTTGGGTTCTAGTTTGGAACCTTCCAAACATTTGACGTATGCCCAGCAACCCCAAATCTTCAGGAATGAGAAACCCGGTTTCTTTCCTGTCCATATTTCATATGGAGTCTGTTGAAAAGACTTTGATGGAACCTTATTCAAAATAAGTATTGCACTGTTCAATGCATATCCCCAGAAGAAAATATGTAGCTCTGTGCGACTCATCATAGACCTTACCATGTCTAACAAAGTTCGATTTCTCCATTCGGACACACCGTTTAATTGCGGTGTTCCAGGTGGAGTCCACTGTGAAAGAATACCATATTCTTTCAAGTAATCAAGAAAATCATTGCTCAAGTAATCGCCACCACAGTCCGACCGTAATGTCTTAATACTTTTACTGGTCTATTTTCTACTTCGTGTCGAAACTCTTTGAATTTCTCAAAAGTTTACGACTTGTGTCTCATAAGATACACATAACCATAACGCGATGTATCATCCTTAAAGGTTACGAAGATTCATATCCACCTCTAGCCTGGCTAGACATGGGCCCACATACGTCACTATGAATGAGGGCTAATAGTTCGGTGGCGCGTACACCTTTACCGCTAAAAGGTGATTTAGGCATCTTACCAATAAACAAGATTCACAGACGTCATATGAATTTGGATCAAATCTGTCCAAGTACCCACTCTTCGAAAGTGTGGATATGTGTGTCTTGTTTATGTGTCCCAGACGATATGCAACATATAAGTTTCATCTTTGTTACTTACTTTAAGCATTTTGTTTGTTACATTATATGTTTGAGATTGATTTATATTCAAAATATAAAGACCATTATTTGCATCAGCTGTGCAAATTTCTATATCATTTTTATACATAAAACACCATGTGTTTCTAAATAAAAAAATATACCCACATTGGGTTAACATAGATACAGAAATAATATCCTAGTCAAACTTGGTACAAAATAACAGTTTATAAGTTCAAGTACATGCCCCGAGGGCAGTTCCAAAACATAAGTGCCCACGGCCAAAACGACAACTCGAGTCCTATTTCCAACACGGAGGTCAATCTCTTCTGAGGCCAGTCTCCTGCTAATCCGCAGATCCTGCATATCAGTACATATGTGAGTACCACAACCAGAATCAAAAATCCAATTTTTAAAACTAGAAGTAGACAGTTCATTTCTATAACAAACATACCTGAAGCCGGTGCCTTGCCTGCTTTGATTTCTTCATGTGTGCCTTGTACTCGCGAGCAGTCACATTTCCAGTGACCCCGCTTCCGCACTGCAAGCATACATCTTGGGATTTGTCCTTGGGTTTCCCAGAACCCTTTGACGATTTGGCCTTGCCCTTCTTCTTATGCTTTTCTTCTTAACACCTCAGTCGCCTTGGGCCAAGCCCGGAGTCTGAGATGTTGAAGCATAGTGCACCTCGCGCTTCTTGCCCTTAAGGAGCTCTTTTCTGCCTCATGCAGAGTGGACATAAACTCTCCAAGAATTTGGTCTTGGTTCAACATGTTGTAGTTCATGATGAACCCACTCCAAGTGTCGGGGAGAGACTGTAGCATCAAATCACTGAAGTCTCAGCCTCGAAGACTATGCCCATCTGTGTCGAGCTGCTCAATGTCAGCAAACATCTGTGAGACATGGTGCTCAACAGACGTACCCTCTGACATGCGAGCGCGGAAGAGCTTCTTCTGCAACTCGTATCTTTACGTCTAAGATTAGATCGGTGAAGATCGTACAACTTTGCCATCATCTCATAAGGATCCAACCCCTTGTTTTGACGACGGAATTGAGGAGTCATAGCGGCAAGCATTACCGATTGAGCAGCGCATTATCATCACTATGAGTCTTCCAAAGCTCTAGCTCTAGCAACTGATCAGGTCGGGGCTTAGGCCCAAGAGGTCGCTCTATAGTGTAGAGTAACTTCTCAGATCCCAGAACAATTCTGAGATTCATATCCCAGTCCTGAAAGTTTGTGCCATTAAAGACGTTGTCGCCCATGACAATATCCCTAAAACTTAACTTTCCAGTCATCTTAACCGCAATAGTCCAACTATTCGATTAACGATGTATGGGTACAGTCTAACTGTTACAAGAAAATAATAATATATTAGTCCAACTAATAAAATAATTGACGAAATAATTTGAAAGCGCGTAAAGCTAAGTATTTGAACGAAATTGCAAATTCAATACTAGCCTCCCACTATTTTTCGGCGAGCCCTTCTGTTGAGTACTCGGGAAACCTAGTTTCCTAGTGGGCTAGGATCCCGTTAAATAAACACAACCTTGACTTTGGCCAACAAGTTGTATGATATTTAACTAGGTAGATCTCTAAGATCAATTGGATCTCATCCAATTCCTAGATCCGGTAGGTGGACCTCCAAGTCCGAAACATATATACAATATATATGCCAATATATCCAATATATTTTCCTAACCTATTTCCTCTGAATCAACTAAGCCTTGGCTTTGGCACAACAAGCTTAATGATTCCAGTTAAGCGAAACCCATTGACTTTGGAAAGCTTCGTAATCGATGTCGATGGACAGAAGTGATCTTGACTTTGGCCACAAATCACAACTTGGAAAAGACACACGATATGCAACAAAGCCTTCATGATTCAAACACATCCGCGATGGACAAAGGTCTTGACTTTGGCCAACAAACCAGTGCCAATCTTGGATCTTGAGTAAAAATCACTCAATGGAAGGAAAACGCTTAATATTTTATTGAGGGTTTTTCACGTAAATTGGCAACCAATTTATTATCTTTGTTAGGTCTCATCATACACCCTTAAGCATGCATTCTAAAAGCATAATAAGGCGCGGAAATAAATTAATAACGATATGCGGATGGATATTTCACAGATTGTTCCTATAACGAATCACTCTCTTTCCTCTCCCCGGCTAGTACTATTCTTACTTCTACCCAATTACATAATACAATAAGAGAAACCTCATTAACATTGAGGGGAATTAGGTGAGAAGAGAATTACAAAGAATCAAAAGAGATAAGGCTGGACATGCAGGTCCAATTTTATAAATTATAAATTTACAATAATTTCCAAAATTGTCCTTCCCTTCTAATATCCATCCGATATACGTTATTCATTCAACACATCCATGTATTCACACAAAGCATGTTATTCAATCAATCTAATCCAATTAATTAATCTTGAATAAAGTGATCATCCAATGTTCAAACAAAGATTTGATTTTGCGCGAGTCCAACTCGTTTGAGAATAAGTACTCAAAGTATGAATTCTTGAATTATATCGAACTACAATTTCAATCTAATTTTAATTCGTATTCAATACTAATTCCATATTTAATTCTAAATTAAATAACTACACTTTTTAATGCGCCTTTACGACTTAGATTCCAAATCTAATCTAAATGGGTTTCAAAGCCCAATTAACATCCAATGTAGTTTAATTAAAGTCCAATGGGCTTTCAATTAATTTCTTAAGGCATGGACTTTGGTCAATATGGGTCAAACCCAAATACCGAAGCCCAATTAAGGAATCACCCTTATTTGCCAAGAAACCAATTTAGGCCCATAAGGCCCAATTAAACATAAAAGGCCCATTTGTCACATTCGGACTTAATGGAATGATTTAGGCCCAATTTGGATCCAATCCAATTGACCTAAACCAACTTGGCCCAACCAAGCCCATTAGGCCCAAATACAACATTTAAAACCCAATTCTAAATTAAGCCCAACCAATTAAATTTTAAAATTCCAAATTTCATAATTTAACTTATTAAAGTGTATTACATCAATTAATTATATAAATCAATATTTCCAAAATACTAATTTGATCAATTAATCATGTCTTAATTTGTTCAACACATGTCCAACATTTTGAAACAAAAAATCAACTCATTTCATGCTCCATAGCTCACGGAATTCATAGGGGTTTTTAATTCGATTTCGTTTTCAATCCGATTGAATTACAAATCAACATTTCCCAAGTCTTTAAGCTCATCCAATGATCAAAAGAACAAAAAATACCATGACTTAGGGTTACATAAGCATTCGGCCAAGCCCTTAATTTGGGGAAAAAATAATCCAATTCATTTTTCATGAATTGATCATGCATAACACTATGTTATCATCATTCAAGCATACTCAATCAATCAATTTTATCAAATCATGCTCAAATCATTTTTACCCAAATTTTAGCATAAGAACGCTAATTTTTCATGCTCAAATAGGCTCAATGATACCATTATTGGTTTCTACTATAGTCCCAAGATCATTCAAGTAATGAAAATATGTGAATACAATAAAGAAGTATGGCGGAATCATACTTTAAATGAACGGATTATGGAAGTGTTGATAACAAAAATTTCTCCTTTGTTGAAGCTCTCCAAGATTCAGCCAAGGTCCCAATTTGTTGATGATGAAGAAGCTCCAAGCTTTTGAATGGATTCCAAGCTCTTAGATTGGTTTCCCTATCACCTTGTGATGATTACTCTAGAGTGCTAGCTCTTGGTAATTTTTGCAACAAAAACACATTTCTTCTTCCTTGAACTTTCGGCCAAGTGAAAAGAAAATGGAGAGAGTGAAATTCTTGCAATGGGCATGAGTGTGGTGAGAGAGTGAGGAGTGTTTGACTTGTTCTCTTTTATATATTGGATTTCAAAAATCAATTAAGGATTTACCAAATATTTGGTAATAAGTCAATCATGTCACTTTAACTTGGAGTGTAAAACAAGTTAAAGTCATTCTCACCAAATCCCATCACTCAAAGTGACAAGTGATGTGACTAGTGATGTGACATATGGGCCCCACTTGATTCGAAATCTGATTGGGCCCGCAAACACTCCCGGGCTCGGGTTCGCTAATTCCGAATTAACTAATTTTTCCATTGCGACGTAATTAAATCAAATTTAATTAAATAATTATGCCAAGCAAAATTACTATTCACGTCGCTAGTGAATTAATTCTAAATTAACTCGTTTGTCCGAATTAAAATCTAATTTTAATTCTGCGTCGAAATCTAATTTCGTTTAATATATCGAATATATTATTTTATCGATTAATTCCAAATTAATCATTCTCTCTCTTCAAATAGTATTTTATCATAGATAAAATCTCTCCGTAATTAATCCCAGATTAATTATGCTCGAATCATACGTCATCAGTGAATCTTCGGGAAGCGACCCAAGAGATCCCTGGATGTGTTGGTAGTAAATCCGGTCATCAAACTATCCGAACACGTACGTACCTCGTACTACGTTTTTACCGATTTACGAGACATAGTTGGCTTCTAGCAAAGCACCGTGCCTACAAAATTCTCCAGAAATATTTTTAATGGAATATATAATCTATGTCAGGCGTAGTATACATAGTATTGCGTATTGCGATCCAGTATCGGATGTCACATGCAAGGCCTGAGGCTGGAATAATGTCTGCCCCGTACGAAGCATATATCAGATTACTAGTAACTAGTCTATTTAATCAGATAATCATGACCTTGTCATATTATCCCGATGGTTGCAACCATTTAGAGTACCAATTCTGTATCCCTGTGTGATCATCATCTCCATATGACTGAAGTGATACTTCCATCTTGACATCACACCCAATACATTACGATTCTCAATAGACCCAGAAGATGTTGGACAGTTATGACCAATAGCATCACTATTTGTACAGATCATGGTGTTGTTGTACAAATTAACTATGTCACAAAGGAAATTGCTCTTGTATCATTTGTAATTAGATTACCAAGATGTATAAATGATAGACGGTCCATATGCTTAGTTCCGGATTGATAAGATATGAGACAATATCGATCCACGAAGGTTTAATCATTAAATATCCCTAGTCGTAGTATTATAGAGACTGGACATCGATAATTCGGAATAGACTAGTATTGCACTTGTGCGTGTTATGGGAGCATAACGTCATAGTTCTCATATATTTGGGTATAGGATACTCATGCAAGTGTAATAGGAGGTTGTGTTTACCGATGGTACGGGAAACAGCTTCGCTCTGGATAGACCCCACAGAATCCCATTGGTAGTATGACTATGTGTCTATGGGAGTCCGAATCAGGGTAGGTGTATTTGGTCTTAACCTGAGACTTGCACCGCTAATACTTGCGATATACTTTGGTTTTGGTCGTCCAGGGCTTTAACTGGTTCTGTGTACGCCTCTTCTGGGTATATTGAGAATCGTAGTGTATTAGGTGTGATGTCGAGATGGAAGTATCACTCCAGTCATAGTGGAGATGATGATCACGTAGGATACAAAACTCGTTCTCTTATATGCTGTAGCTATCGGGATATTATGACTAGGTCATGTTTATCCGATTATAGAGACTAGTTACCAGAGATCCGATATGTGCTTCGTACGGGGCAGACACATTTCCAGCCCCAGGCCTTGCACGTGACATCCGATACTGGATCGAAATACGCAATACTACGTATACTACGCCTGATATAGATCACTTATTCCTGTAAGGATATTTCTGGAGAATTGGGTAGGCATGGCGCTTTGCTAGAAGCCAACATTATCTTATAAATTGGTAAAAACGTAGTACTAGGTACGTACGTGTTCGGATAGTCCGACGACCCGATTTACTGCCAACATATCCGGGTATCTCATGAGTCGCTTCCCAAAGATTCACCGATGACGTATGACTCGCACTTTATTAATCTGGGATTAATTAGATGAGAGAGAAAATTAATCTGGGATTAATTACGAAGATATTTTATCTGGGATAAAATATTTATTAAAGAGAGAAAACGATTAATTTGGAATTAATCGAGAAAATAATATATTCGATATATTATACGAAATTGGATTTCGACGCGGAATTAAAATTACATTTTAAGTCGGGAAAACGAGTTAATTTAGAATTAATTCGTAAGCGATGTGAATAGTAATTTTGCTAGACACAATTATTTAATTAAATTAGATTTAATTATGTCGCAATGGAAATTCGTTAATTTAGAATTAGCGAACCCGAGCCCGGGAGTGTTTACGGGCGCACTCATATTTCGAATTCAAGTGCGGCCCATAAGTCACATCAAGCGTCAAATCACTAGTCAATCGATTGATGCGATGTCTAGTCACTTTGAGTGATTTGACAACTTGTCATGAGTGATGTGAATAGTGATTGAGGTGGTTGTGGCTTAATTGCTTTGACTTTTTGAAAGTAAAAACTTGTGTATTAGATTTTTAGAAAATCAATTACAATTTGGGACAACCAACACATCTTCATCTCTCTCATTCTCTCCTTTCTCTCACGGTCTTGGACCACATTTCTTCTTCTGTTTCTCTGCCACTGCCGAGAACAAAGGAGAAGCAAGATGGTGATTTTGTGGCAAAATTACCAAGTGCTAGCACACATACGGGGTCTTGCGAAGGTGATAGGGAAACCCACCCGTGGGCTTGGAATACACATCACAAAGCTTGAAGCTTGATGGATCATCCATGGTCGAATTTGGAGGACACAAAACAGCCCACTGCCGTGAGCTTCATGGAGGAGGAAAAGAATTTTTCTGTGTTCGTCACATCGCACAACCGATCAATGTAAGTATTCCGCAACTTCTTTGAGTATTCGCACATGAGTTTTATTGCTTGAATTGATCCCGGGACCTTAGAGAAACCCAACAATGATATCTTGAGCCATTTTGAGCGTGAAACTTGATTAAGGTTAAAATTGGGTAAATTGAATTTGAGCATGTTTTGATGAATTGATTGTTGGAATATGCTTATATTATGTTAACTTTGAGTTGTGCATAATCAATTTTGTGAAAATTTGATTGGATCATTTTCCCCAATTTGATAGGCTTGGCCGAATATGAACCTTGCCCTAAGTCATGGTATTTTTTGTGTTTTTGATCATTGGATGAGTTGGAAAACATTGGGTAATGTTGATTGTGGATTTAATTGGATTGAAACCGACTCGGACAAATAAAATCCCAAAATGCCGAGACTACATGCATGGAAAATGATTGATTTTTTGATTCAATTGTGTTGGACATGAATTGATGATAATGAGTATAATTAATTGAGTGAATTAGTATTTTGGAAATGTTAATTTGGGTAATTAATTATGGTATACACTTTAGTTAATTTAATTAAGAAATTTGGAATTTTGAAATTAAATTAATTGGGCCTATTTTGGAAATTGGGCTTGAAAAGTTGTAATTGGGCTTAAATGGGCTTGGTTGTACCAAGATGGTTTAGGCTAAATTGGTTGGATCCAATTGGGCCCAAAACCATATCCATAAAGTCCAAATATGACTAATGGACCTTTAACTTTAATTGGGCCTAATGGGCCTAAATTGGTTTCTTGACAAATAAGGGTGATTCCTTAAATGGGCTTTGGTATTTGGGTTTGACCCATATTGACCAAAAGTCCATGCCTTTAGAAATTAATTAAAAGCCCATTCGACTTTAAATTAAATTGACATTGGATGTTAATCGGGCTTTGAGACCCGTAACGATTAGATTTAGAATCTAAGTCGTAAATGTTCGTTAATAAAGTGTAATATTTAATTTGGAATTAAATAAAGAATTAGTATTAAATGCAAATTAAATTGGATTTAATGTTGTAGTTTAATTTAATTCAAGAATTCGTACTTTGAGTACTTATTCACAAAACGAGTTTGACTCGCGTAAAATCAAATCGTTGTTTGAACATTGGATGGTCATTAATATTCAGATTAATTAATTGGATTAGATTGATTGATAATATGCTAGTGTGAATACATGGTTCCGATGTATGAATAATGTATATCAGATAGATATTAGATGAGTGAGGGCAATTTTGGAAATTGTTGTAATAAATTTAGAATTTATTTGGACCTACGTGTCCAGCCTATTACCTCCTTACTCTGTGTATTTCTCTTCTCACCTATTCCCCTCAATGTAAATGAGGTTTCTTTAGAAGTGTTATGTAATTGGGTAGAAGTAATACTTGTGCTAGCGGGAGAGAGGAAATTGAGAGATTTGTTCTAGGAACAATGTGTTAAGTATCCATCCGTATATCATTATTATATTTATTTATATGCGCCTTATTATGTGTTTAGAATGCATGTTTAAGGGTGTATGATGATGAGACCTAACAAAGATAATTAATTGGTTGCCAATTACACGCGAAAAACCCTCAACATCATATTAAGTATTTTTCATTCCATTGAGTGATTCTTACTCAAGATCCAAGATTGGCATTGGTTTGTTGGCAAATGTCAAGACCTTTGTCCGTCGCGAATGTGTTTTAATCATGAAGGCTTTGTTCCATATTGGTGTCTTGTCCAAGTTGTGATTTGTTGGCCAAAGTTAAGATCACTTCTTGTCCATCGACATTGATTACGAAACTTTCCAAGGTCAATGGGTTCCGCTTAACTGGGATCACTAAGTTTGTTGTGCCAAAGCCAAGGCTTAGTTGATTCAAAGGAAAAAGGTTAGGCAATATATTGGATATATTGGCATATATAGGATATATGTTTCAGACTTGGATGTCCACCTACTGGATCTAGGAATTGGATGGGATCCAATTGTTCTTAGAGATCTACCTAGTTAATTATCATACAATTTGTTGGCCAAAGTCAAGATTGTGTGTTATTTAACGGGATCCTAGCCCACTAGGAAACAAGGTTTCCCGAGTACTCCACAGAGGTTTAGAGGCTCGCCGAAAAATAGTGGGAGGCAAGTATTAAATTTGCAATATTCGTTTAGTTACTTGCCCATACGCGCTCAATCAAATTTTTCGTCAAATAAATTAATATATTAGTTGGACTAATATTAATCGTTGTTTTAATTAAACTATTGGACTGTATTCAAACTATTTCATTTACAGTTGATTATATAATTGGATTATAGTAATCAATATATTTGAATTAACCATTTCAATTAATAGTAGATTTTATAATTGGATTATAGTAATCAGTATAATTGAATTTAACCAATTAAATTATAGTTGATTATATAGTTGGACTATAGTAATCATTATAATTAATAGTACCTAATTATTAGAATCAAGATAATTGAAAGATTAGTGTTTAAAACATAATCCTGGGCGAAAATGTATTTAAACGACTTTAATTTTCAAACTGGGAATAATGATTCAAGATAGTCCTGAAAACTAAGAAGTTACTTTATTTGATAAAATAACATCGTAGGCCTAAGCCTGGAGTTGAGCAAATAGTAGAGCATGATCTTTGAAATTAAATAGACTCTTTAATTTCTTAATCAGAACTAAGGATTAGATCCTTATAGTATGATAATGAAATTGAAGGATCTTCATAGATCTATTCTTAGATCTTAGAAGTACTAAATTGAAATAGTAAACTCTTGGAGAGTTAATGGCTATACTCAATGAGACAAAGCCAATGTTTGCAATAATGCAAGAAGCACAAGGCGCATCTTACTTCGATATTCTAGAAGGCCAAGGCTTGGCCAAAGGCTTTTGGGGTGTGGAAAAGGGGCAAAGGCAAAGTCATTATAATCTTCTGGGAAGACAAAGGACATATCCCAAATGTCTACCTAAACTGTGGCAAACAGGGTCATTGGAAGCGTGACTGCCGTATGGACAAGGCAGACATGAAGGAATTGAAGATGGGCAAGGCTCCGACTTCAAATATGTTTGTCATAAACATGTTCACTACTAGTATTAAAATTGGATTTTAAATACTGATGTGGTACATAAATATGTACTGGTGTGCAGAATCTGCTGATAAGCAGGTTACTAACTTCAGTTGAGATTAATCTGCGAATCGAAAATGGGACGACAGTCGCTGTTTTAACCGCATAAACCTAAGTTTAGGGACTACCCTTCGGGCGTGTAATTGAATTAGGAAACTGTTACAATGTAACTAGTTTGACTAGATACATTATCTCTATATCAGGGTTTAATCCGTTGCGGATATACCTTTATATTCTAGAACACTAAAGTGTTTTATTTTATAAAGATGATATTGAGATAAACACATTAGATGTGAATAACAGTATTTATATTTTGAATATAAATAAATCTCAAGCGTATAACATGACAAACAAATAGCTCAAACTGATTTGATCAGATGAGACTTATTTGTGGAATTGCTGTCTGGGAAACAATTAACAAGACTCATATATCCACACTTTCGAAGAGTTGGTACTAGGACAGATTTGATTCTATTCAAATAATGTCTACGAATCTAGTTTATTGGGCATAGTGCGTAAAACACCTTTACTTGGTAAAAGTGCAAGTGCCACCGATCTGTTAGCCCTCGTTCATAGTGACGTAAGTGGGCCCATATCTAGCTAGGCTAGAGGTGGATATGAATGTTTTGTGACCTTTATGGATGTGGCATCGTGTTATGGTTATGTGTTTATTTTGAAACACAGATTAGAAACTTTTGATGAAATCAAAGAGTTTCGACACGAAATAAACAAACAGATCGGCTAAAGTATTAAACCATCATGGTTAGACCATGATGAAAATACTTAAGCAATAAGTTTCTCAAATACTTGAAAGAGTATAGTATTCTTTCAATGAGGACTCCTCCTGGAACACGTTAGTTTGACGGTGTGTCCGAACAGAGAAACCAAATTTTGTTGGACATGATAAGGTTAATCATGAGTCACTCTGAGTTACCATTTCCTTCAACAGATACGCATTAAACAGTGCAAAACTTAGTTTGAATAAGGTTCCATGAAAGTCTGTTAGACAGACTTCATATTAGATATGAACAGGAAAGAAACTGGTTTTCTCATTCCTGATGATTTGGGTATGCTAGGCATATGTTTGGATGATACCAAACTAAAACCCAAATCGGATAAGTGCCTAATTTGTGGGTTATCCTAGGGAAACCAAAGTATAGTACTTATACAACTCACTAGAGAACAATGTAATTGTTGCTCACCATGTGGTTTTCCTAAGAGGAATACTGATATGAAGTGGTAAGTGGGAGGAAGTAAAACTCGATGAAAATCGAAGTAATACTATTCCAGGCACCGATTCCTTAATGGAACACAAATATTTCATCAAGGATGCAACTATACCAATAATCTTCGAATACACAAGAACCGCGTAAATCAGAGAGTCAGAAAACAACCTGGGAGGTATAGGTTTCTGATCTCACCTCATAAAGATGTCAATCTTATTGAGGAATATGAACTGACTACGTATGAGGAAGTGATATAAGGTATCGACTCCCTATTATGGCAAAGTGCCATGAAGTCCGAAATGGATCCCATGTATACCAACTATGTTTAGATACTAGTTAATGTACCGGAAGGCATTGTGCCTACTAGTACTATATAAGTCTTCAAGGAAGACATACATGGAAGGCAACATACCAACGTACTAAGCTAGGCTTGTAGCGAAAAGGTATCGTTATCAACATAATGTCGATTACGATGAAACCTTTTACTTGTTGCCATGTTAAATCCATTTTGGATAATGCTTGCTAAAGCTGCATGTTTCATTTATGAAATATGGCAGCTGGAATGCCAAAACCGTTTTCCTTAACTGAAACCTTTTGGAGGATGTTTATAACATCCTGACGGTTTTGTCGTAGCAAAACGAGCAAACGAGTTTTGCAAGTTATTCTATCCATGGATGGATTGAAGCAAGCATTGCGTTCTTGGAACTATCGTTTTGATGTAATCATAATGGTGTATGATTTAATTCAAAACTGATATGATTCTTGTTTATATAGGAGGTTAGTGGGAGCGCACTGATAGTGAATGTCCTACATAATGATGATATATCATTTCTTGGAAATGATATTCCCATAAAACAATCGGTGAAAGCTTGGCTTTCATGAAGATTCTCCGTAGAATTCTTGGGAGAAACAACCTTTATTCTAGAATAAAGATCTACTGGGATAGATCTAAAAGTTGTTGGTACTCTCCGAGAAATCGTACATTGAAATAAATATACACGACCTGGTGTCTCATATGCTTTGAGCATATGGAGTCACAATCAGGCCAATCCAAGTGATAGTCATTGGATTGATGTTAAGAACATCCTTGAGTATCTTAGAGGATCTAAGGATGCTTTCTTATACTATGGAGAAGGAGAACTTGAGGTGACTGGGATCACTGCTACAAGTTTCCTAACCGATAATAACGACTATAAGTCGTAAGAATGGTACTATAAAGTTTGAATAACGGAACAGTGAACTGGAAATCTTCCAAGCAAGATACTGTTACCGAATAAACAACAAAAGTGGATTATTGCTGCAGCTGAGGCAGCAATAGAAGCCTTCTGGATTGATAATAATCTAATTAGATTAGATAAAGTTTTGTTAGCAGCTGAGCTAGGCTACATCGCAGGCTAAATAATTAATGGTCTCATCAACGATCCAGATATATACTTCAATTATTCATCTGATTCGTTCGGATCATACATCGTGGCGATGTGATGATCGAATAAATCGCATCAGATGATAATCATGCAAATCCGTTAACGAAAGCATTTCCTCAGCAGACGTTTAAGCGAACCGTACATAGTTCGGGTGTAGGACACTTGTGTGATTGGCTATAGGCCAAGTGGGAGATTGTTGGACAATTACGACTTATAGCATCACTATTTGTACATATAATGATGTTGTTGTACAAATTAACTATATGACAAAAGAAATTGCTCTTTTATCATTTGTATTAGATTACCAAGATGTATGAATGATAGAAGGTCCATATGATTAGTTCCGGATTGATAAGATATGAGACAGTATCAATCCACGAAGGTTTAATCATTAAATATCCCTAGTCGTAGTATTATCGAGACTGGACATCGATAATACGGAATAGACTAGTATTGCACTTGTGCGTGTTATGAGAGCATAACGGCATAGTTCTCATATATTTGGGTATAAGATACTCATGCAAGTGTAATAGGAGGTTGTGTTTACCGATGGTACGGGAAACAGCTTCGTTCTGGATAGACCCCATAGAATCCCATTGGTAGTATGACTATGTGTCTATGGGAGTCCGAATCAGGGTAGGTGTATTTGGTCTTAACCTGAGACTTGCACCGCTAATACTTGCGACAATCAATATACTTTGGTTTTGGTCATCCAGGGCTTTAACCGGTTCTGTATACGCCTCTTCTGGGTATATTAAGAATCGTAGTGTATTAGGTGTGATGTCGAGATGGAAGTATCACTCCAGTCATAGTGGAGATGATGATCACGTAGGATACGGAACTCGTTCTCTTATATGCTGCAGTTATCGAGATATTATGACTAGGTCATGTTTATCCGATTATAGAGACTAGTTACCAGAGATCCGATATGTGCTTCGTACGGGGCAAACACATTTCCAACCCCAGGCCTTGCACGTGACATCCGATATTGGATCGAAATACGCAATACTACGTATACTACACCTGATATAGATCACTTATTCCTGTAAGGATATTTCTAGAGAATTAGGTAGGCATGGCGCTTTGCTAGAAGCCAACCTTGTTTTGTAAATCGGTAATAATGTAGTACTAGGTACGTACGTGTCCGGATGGTCCGACGACCCGATTTACTGCCAACATATCCGGGGATCTCATGGGCCGCTTCCCGAAGATTCACCGATGACGTATGACTCACACTTTATTAATCTGGTATTAATTAGACGAGAGAGAAAATTAATCTGGGATTAATTACAGAGATATTTTATCTGGGATAAAATATTATTAAGAGAGAAAACGATTAATTTGGAATTAATCGAGAAAATAATATATTCGATATATTATACGAAATTGGATTTGGACGCAGAATTAAAATTGGATTTTAATTCGGGCAAACGAGTTAATTTAGAATTAATTCGTAAGCGACGTGAATAGTAATTTTGCTAGACACAATTATTTAATTAAATTAGATTTAATTATGTCGCAATGGAAATTCGTTAATTTAGAATTAGCGAACCCGAGCCCGGGAGTGTTTACGGGCGCACTCATATTTCGAATTCAAGTGCGGCCCATAAGTCACATCAAGCGTCAAATCACTAGTCAATCGATTGATGCGATGTCTAGTCACTTTGAGTGATTTGACAACTTGTCATGAGTGATGTGAATAGTGATTGAGGTGGTTGTGGCTTAATTGCTTTGACTTTTTGAAAGTAAAAACTTGTGTATTAGATTTTTAGAAAATCAATTACAATTTGGGACAACCAACACATCTTCATCTCTCTCATTCTCTCCTTTCTCTCACGGTCTTGGACCACATTTCTTCTTCTGTTTCTCTGCCACTGCCGAGAACAAAGGAGAAGCAAGATGGTGATTTTGTGGCAAAATTACCAAGTGCTAGCACACATACGGGGTCTTGCGAAGGTGATAGGGAAACCCACCCGTGGGCTTGGAATACACATCACAAAGCTTGAAGCTTGATGGATCATCCATGGTCGAATTTGGAGGACACAAAACAGCCCACTGCCGTGAGCTTCATGGAGGAGGAAAAGAATTTTTCTGTGTTCGTCACATCGCACAACCGATCAATGTAAGTATTCCGCAACTTCTTTGAGAATTCACACATGAGTTTTATTCCTTGAATTGATCCCGGGACCTTAGAGAACCCAACAGAAGAGTTGTACACAGAACCTGTTAAAGTCCTGGATGACCAAAACTAAAGCGTATTGATTATCGCAAGTACTAGCGATGTAAGTCTCAGGTTAAGACCAAATACACCTACCCTGATGCAGATTCCCATAGACACATAGTCATACTACCAATGGGATTCCGCGGGGTCTATCCAGAGCGAAGCTGTTTCCGTACCATCGGTAAACATAACCTCCTATCACACTTGCATAAGTATCCAATACTTAAATATATGAGAACTATGTCGTTACGCTTCCATAACACACACAAGTGTGATACTAGTCTATTCTGCATTATCGATGTCCAGTCTCGATAATACTACGACTAGGGATATTTAATGATTAAACCTTTATGGATTGATACTGTCTCATATCTTATAATCCAGAACTAATCATAGGGACTTTTATCATTTATATATTTAAGCAATCAAATTACAAAATAATAAAATGCAATTTCATTGCTACATAATTAATTTGTACAAAAACCACAATGTCTTTTACAAATACTGACGCTATGGGTCATAATTGTCTAACAAGGGCCTACTGCAGAAACTTCCGCTTCAGTCAAAGGAGCTGAGGCTACAAGAGTTGAGATGAAAACCTTGTGTTTAGCAGGAAGAGCCTCAGGTTCAGTTTTCGGCCCGACAATCTCAGGGATAGAGGATAAGGGTACTGCGGGTATGGGCTCGGGTTCCTGATTCTGTTTGGATGAGAGAAGTAGGGCTCATACCACTTCCTCAGATATCTCACCGTTACAGAATTTGATATCAGTGTAGACCGGCCCCATGTCCACACAGGAAAAAGCCATGAAAAGATGTCTGCACAATCTTCAACCCATTTTAGCTTAGCTTTGTCCAAAGCAGCCTCCAGGTCGGCCTCCTTTGCCTTTAGATTTTCTAACTCAGCCTCTCTTATCTTCATGTCGTCCAGGGCCTGATCGCTTTGCTTGGACACTTCACTGAGTTTGGTCCCCAGATAAGCTTTATCCTACCTCAATAATTTGGCATCCTCCTCGGCCGCATCTAAGTTCTTCTTCACGACCGCGGATGCATTACGAAGAGACTGGGACAAGGCATTAGCATCCGCCTCGGCCTTCTTCTACCTTTGAACCTCCGAGATGAACTTCTTGACCTCGGTATCTCGTTCAGTCATCAGAGATTGGAGCCTTTGCACTTGGCCTCCCACGGACAAGAGGCTGATCAACAAATCTTTGTTCCTTGCCAGCATATGGTCAAGTTGCACAATTGGAAACAAAATTTAAACCTGCTAAGTCAGATGAGAATCACAAGAGTAAGGCAGGTAATTACCTCGCTGACGAAGGAGCAGGACCTTGATATCAACTCCTCGGGGGAAATGTCCTCATAAGTAGGAATACGTTCAAGAGGTACGATCTCGGCAATCAAATTGATGGCAGGAACGAGGTGGGCCAGTATATTATTGACTTTGTCACTAAAGTCATTCACCCCCCGAGCACTACGCCGCCCTTCTCAGTCTCGGAAGGGGCCTCGTCTATTTTTTTCCATTTTGGGCAGTGGTTTTTTTTGGCAGGGGGTCCTTCAACCTCCTCTGGTTCATCACCTCCGATCAGGTAATGGCGTTTCTTTGACGACCGATGAGGATTTTGGGTTGTTTGGACCGGGGGGCTGGGAGCTGTAAGACTGAGAATGGCGTCGGGAGTCGCAGGAAGAGGAGTGGACATTTTGGCTTTTCCATTGGCCTCAAGTGGAATCGGGGTGGTGATACGCCCTCGGGAGCCACCGGAAGTTCCCTGACCACCCGACTGCAACAAGGCTTGGAGCCTTCACTTCACGCCCTTTGAACTTGACATTCTTATAAAACGGAGGACAAAAAAGATGGTTAGAATCTGTGTGCAAGTAAAACCACCTCAAAGGGAATCGAGCATACAAACAATTGCTATCTGGTCAGGTCGTATCTATCAGGTCATCTCGTACCACGTGGGGGTGTGTTTGGAATTAGGCCTGAATCGCCAAGGCAGAGTCATTGATAATACTTTTATATTGGCCAACAAAATCTCTGGCCTTCTTGATTCTAGCCCGGACCTGATGGCTAACCTTGGGGGTTCCGCCCAACAGGCTGAAAAGGTTCAGAGAGTTAGTTTTTTCTTTATCAAATTAGTAAAAGAAAGAACTAGGGAAAAGGTTCTCACCTTCATCCGTAAAGACATCGGGAACGACAGTAGCCTCGTAATCAGCCAATCAGACTTGCCCCCAATTTTCCGAACCCAGAACCAGGTGTCTTTAAATTTTTTATTGGTGGAAGGAAGGCCGGTGATGAGCGGAGAAATTTCTGAGTATGAAGAAAGGTAGAACCAACCATGGTGGGTCGTCGGGTTGGCTTTTAGTCTTTACAGACATTTAACCTCTTCAAAGGTTGGCTCTCCTAAGCCTGCTCGATTCTAGATCACATGAAGACCGGCCAGGATTCACCAACTGTTTAAGTTTATCTGGAAAGGGGAAATCTCCATAGAGGCCAACATCCTAACAACGTAAGTTTGCATGGGCAGACGTAATTAGGCCTCGAAGAAGGCTGTGACTAGCGCCACCGAGCCGACCTCAGGGCGACTTGTATATTCCAGAGGGGCTGAGACCTTAATTGGATGTTGGCTGGGATGGCGTATCGGTGCCAAAAAATACTTAATTCTCCCTTCATGACTACTGAAGGGTGGTCCATTTCTAAATGTGACATGTTCAATGGAACCCGTTCAGGATCTGGTCGAGGGATCCGATGATGATAGGTATCGTTCTCCTCCTCAAAAGGGGTCAAAGTAGTATGAAGTTCTTCTAAACTTGCTGACCCGAGCTGAGGTATGTTGCTTCTGGGGTGTAACGGGGGATCTAATCTCCAGAGGAATTATCGAGGTGGATTCAACATCCGACATTCCTGGAACGACATGATCCATGGAGGGAAATCTATTAGTGGTCAGTTCGAGGGGCACGCCCTACACAAGAACTATTCTAATTATCGAGGATCTAACCTAAAGGCTTTAAGCGTCCTAACAATGGAAAAAATGGTAAATCTCTTATATAGCATCAAATAGAAACACATTCAGAAACCCACGAACACAAATTCCCTAAACACTAACCAAAAAACCAACTTAAGAACACCCACACCCTAATTATCAAAACCCACCCACAAATCAGCAGTACCACAACAAAGACCCAGAAAGTAGAACATATTCACACACAGGCAAGAACAATCTAAAATATTGAAGAAATACAAGAAAGGAAAATGAGGGTGAGTAAAAAAAACTCACTTGGTTGATGAAATGGAAGATGAGGGAATTCGATCGGTGCTGAAGTCTGCTGTTCTCTGAGAACAAAGAAGGGAGTCTGTCGTTTTGAGAGGGAATGAATTTGCAAAAGTGTGGAAGGGTGCTGCGATCCTCTTTTTATAGACGGCTCGAGATAATCTCAGCCGTTGGATCCAATGGAGGGGCTCAGATAGGCTCCACGTGTGCAAGCCTTAGTCTTGGCGGTTAGAATTCAATTGGACTAACGAGATTAGGGAACCATTCAATTGCCTCGAGGCAAGTTGATTATCTTCATTTTGGCGGGAATGACGTGGATGAATAACAAGTGTCACAACAGGAGTGAAATTTGGGAAAACCCTAATGAGATTTGATGGGCATTAAGACAGTAATGATGATTTACAGTTCCCAAGGGTCAGTTTTTCAAAAGGGCAGATGGGGTATTTGCAAACAGGCCATCAACGTCATTTAGGGTCGGTCAGGAGTTTCCCGACCCCCAGCAGGCCAACCAGATTAGTTAACGAGCATGTTTATGTTGTTTTCTAAGGAGAGAATCAGTGCAAAACTAACTAGTATCCTCATCGCCATTATAGTTCCTGGCACCAACTCACAAACTCATTGGAACCGAGAACTAGGGGACAGATGTTGATAGTGATTTTTGGGCCCAAGTATGGCCAAGAACTTGGGAAGGACATGAAGGAAATTTCACATTCAGAACACTATAGCCCGATGATATTGCTAGATACTTGATCCAGCAGGGTGGTCGGGCTCGGTTACCAATATTTTATCGACCCGATGAATAAGGCATTATTGGGACCAGAGACTGAGGACATTGGGTCCGACCCGAATACTTGAGCTCGTTAGAGGGGGATAAGATTTACCTCGGTTGTCCGAACACCTGGTAAGCTGGGCACGTGAGTTCGTCCTCCCCATAAAGTTCAGATATGGTAGGGCAACTTGATGATTCTCCTCTGACACAAGCCACCGAGTGAGTGATTGGATACAGGCTGGCATCATAATTATTACATGTGGTAGTACCTAACAGAGTGATTTAATGAATTGTCAGATGGCAGGTTTCACTTTTGACAGTGGTAGGTTTTACTTTTGGCAGAGATAGGCTCACGTGGCTGATGTCATGAGGATGGTGAAACAATGTAATTTTCCTTCGTATATAAAGAGGTTGTGAACACCTTTGTAGGGGTTAGCTAATTTATTTCGAGGCACTACTTGTATGAAACAGTGAGAAAATACTAGCTCGGCACTACCCGACCACCAGTAAAAAAGAGGTCAGTCAAGGCCAATCAAGTTATAAAATCAGTCTTTTTTTTTTTCTCGTGGACGTAGGTTGGATCCATTCTACCAACCATGTAAATCCTTTGTTGATCTTTGTGTTTGTTCTTATTTTCTACTAAGTTTGCTTTTGGTTCCCAACAAATCAAACAAATTCACAATTGGAGGAAGATTGTTCGAGGAGCGAGTTTCCGGATTCGCCCCTAGAATGAAAGAATCAACCGTCAACACAAATAACCTTAGAGAACATGCAAATTATCCTAGTGAACTTCTATGTCTTCTTATTCTTATTCTTCTTCTTCTTCTATTTTTTTTAAATAAACTAAAGAATCAGAGAGCTGTTACAACTCTTTGCATTCCTAAAAGAATCATAAAATTCAGTCATTTCAAATTTTGTAACTGTTCAGCAAGAATAAAAATAAAAAGGAAATTAATAAAAATGTGGCTAAGGTGGATGGGTTCGATTTGAGATTTGATGAGCGATCAATACACATATATTTTCCGCCCCTTTATCTTAATATTTGTATGTTACTTTGAGTTTTATGAGCGCTTTGATGTGATTTGGGTATGTTTTGCAGGTTAGATTCTTATTAAGATATAATTGATTTAACGAGAGATTAAAACGGTAAAATACATAATAAATCAAGCCTTATTTCAGACGGGTATCGGGACGCACTGATGAACAAAATATGATTGTAACTTAGAATTGTTGGCGTGTCACGACACCCAGTTAGGCGTGTCTCGACACGCCGATCGTCCTATGCCAGAGTCGTGACGCTCTTAATTTTCATCTCTGCGCGGAATGTGCGTCCCCAGTTCGTTCTAAATTTAATTTTTGATTAAGAAAGATCCCCCAACCTCCAATATAAGCACAATTTCGTCTCAAAACCTAATTAGAATTGTCATAACATAATTTTGGATTCGCAGAGTATAGAAGAACGCTCAAAGCAAGGCAAGGATATATGTTTTAACTGGTGCTGGAGTTTGAAGGCAAAGACTGCAAACGAGAGTTTTTTCTTTCATTTTCTCTCTAGTTTATCTCTTATGAATCCTTATTTTGTATCAATAATAATTAGCATGAGGTTATTGAATACTATGATGAGATAAATCATTCATTTAGGGTTGTAATAGATCTTGAGCATGTTTATTAATTAATTTATATATTTTTATTCTATTGGATTTGCTATGTGATTGTTTATTATTCTCTTTACTTTTATGCATATTTTATTTGTCTAACCAATAATATAGTAGTCTTGGTAAATCCTTAGGAACTCGATGGAGGGAATTTGGATTAGCCGTGGGAATAATAGAGTGTGATCTAGTTCTTTTGAATAGATTTCCCTACATAATAGAAATATATCTGCAGGGCATGCGTAACAATATTAGAACTTCACCTTAAATAATTTGGCTTAAATTAATTAACATATACATATAGTTAATTGGTTTAAGTTGGATATTTTTACCTGACCATCAAAATAAAGCTTGTAGATAATTTAGTGTTCTACGTTAATAATTCGTAACAACTTAATTGAATAAAAATTGTCTGAACCCCCATCGTGTGCATACTTAGGTGAAGTTACTACCCTAGGTTCTTCTCGCATATAAAATTTATCTCCAAAATTATTGTTTGATATTTATTTACTTTCCATTAATTTCATATTAATCACCTATTTTCTCAACCAATAGTTTAGTTTAAGTTAAGTAGGTTAGTCTTAGTATTAATAGGAGAAATAATAAGTCCATCTGGGTACGATATCCAACTAATAGTCAATATATTATTTGAGTAATATGTGTGTTTGCGTGCGGTATAAAATCGCGATTAAGATTTAACATAAATAGTTATACATAGGATGCACATGAGTCGAACCAATTCGAGCTGAAATTTACATCCATGCATGGACTCTTGTAGAGAAAGTTATATGCTAACACATCTTGCAATCAACTATCATTGAATTGATATATATATAAACCACTTAAGCCTTAGTATTCTTTCCTATGTGGTGTTAGTTAATTTCCTTTAATTTTTCCATCTCAGTGTCTTTATTTTGAGATACAACAGCCTATTTATCAAATTTTATTTTAAGCACATAAATATATGATTTTTGAAGTATTCATTGAGGAGAGTTCGAATGATCATTTAAGAGCCTCTTAAGTGAGTTCCAATAAAAATTATACAATTATTGTATAATTTTTTAATAACCCTTTTTGACTAGATGTTAAAAAATTAATTGAAAAAATAAATTAAATAAAACATCTTAACATGCAATGTGAAATGAAGTATTAAAAATATGTAAATTAAATATCTCATTTAATTAGCTGATATTAAGTCAATAGTATTTTTCAAGGTCAAATGGTAATGTAAATAAGGGTTATTTATATTTTAATATTAAATTTATGACAAAATAATAAGAACATATTGCAAATTTCGAAATATTAAATTTTACTACTATTAATTTTATAGTAAAATAATGTTTTTTTATTAAAATTATATAACATCTAATACTTTTAATAATTTTACATTAATTATATTTTTAAAAAAATTTCTTCGAGTTGGAAAACGCATTGTTTCGATAACCGGCTATGCGATTTCTATTTTTATCATTATACCCATAAAAGTTTCTTGTCTCGACTATTAAGATAGCAAATAAACTCCGATTGAGCTGATTGTTTAACCATCAAAGTCATTTTTCCGAGACGACAACTTTCATGCAGAACACTTTTCAAAATTTACATCGGAAGGGCTTCAAAAATGAGAATTTCCAAGGAAGCCCCATGATAAGGGCTTGATTGTAAATTCACGGGGTCTGAACGTAAATTTCAGAAATTTTTTCTATAAATACCCTTAAGTTTCAAAATTACAAGAAAATCAAAAGCTTCCTCAAACACACACACGCACCCTTGTCCCCTATATCAGGTTTTTCGGCTCTTGCTCACGGCGACCGACGCTACCGGCTAGGGTTTACCGGTCACTCTTCCACCTTGTGGTGGCCAGCGGCAGCCCCCGGGACTTCGAAAACGGCGACGAAAGAGAGAGAGATGAGCGACAATGGGTTGTTCAATCCTGGTTCGTCTCTTCATTTCACGACCCGAGCCACCCGCCAAATTGAATCTCTCGGAGAGTACTACAAGATGGCAGTGATGATTTTTCCGATCCGTGCTCGGTTGCACACAAAACGAAGGAGGAAGATTTCGATGAAAAGTGACCTAAAATGAATAGTAGCTTCTATCGGAATTTCGTCGATTCCAGCATATTCATAGGTCGTTTGGAGTCCAATATACCCTAAAAATCTCGGTAAGACCTCCCGGTAAAAATCCACAAATTTCAAGTTTATAGTTAAATGTTCGGATGTATCCAGTAGCTTCGTAGAGTAGAGTATTGATATAAATTGAATTGATTGAGTATTAGTATATTGAATATGTGCATTTGGTAGAATCCGAGTGAAAACGGAACAAGTTTGATTAATCCGATAGAATATGTAAATTTTCTATAAAAGTGAGTTTTTGCGTATAAAGATGTGTTTCGATTTTGATGATAATTATGAGTTATTTATGATATTACGAACATTTTTGGATAAATCTTGGTAGGTTCGGAAGGTTCGGACCCTTCGGTAGCATTTGCAGAAACGTTGTCGGAAGATTTTCCAAAAATACGTAAACCTAAAATTTAGGTGAACTAGTGGCTTGGAATAGTTTATGATGGTGTTTTAAGATTATTGAAACTGAAAATACTGAAAACGGACTTGATTTGATTGTTCTGGAAAGATCCAGGATTTTATCGTAGTTTAATCGAGAACTCCGTAAGTTGTGTTTCTGGTGCATTTCACCATTTATTTTGACAGATGTGACTAGGACCTGGAGTGCTCATGAAGCCAAGTAGGTAACCCATGCGATGAATACTTGAAAGTTTATTTATGTTATATATATATGATTGAAGTGTTTAGGTTAAGACACAAATAGATAAGAGATGGTATTGAAAAAGAAGTGTGAGACTATGTATGGTTAAGTAACCGACCACCACATGTATGGATTTTTGGTTATTGTTATACTATAAAGTGACGTAATTAAAGCATGTGTTTTTGTATATAAGTGTATCAATGTGTAATAGTACGTATATGTATACATAAATGAAAAAGTATATGTATAAGTATTGATACACGTATTTGTATTGGTATGTGATGATATGCCATGGATAATTTGTATATGGTAGGTCGGAAAATGAAATAAGTGATGATTTCTAAATTTGTATTTGTATGTGTAGATGTGTGTTATTGGAATAAGTTTATTAATGACTAACGCATAAATTCTGGTGGTATAGAGGTTGGGTTGGTATAAGCTAAGTCTTGTTCGAGGGATGAAAGTTCTTGATTGATTGAATACGTATATGAATGGTGAATGTTGACTGATAAGTAAAGAGTATGTTATCAGAATTCGATATAATGGGTATATTCATATGTTTGATGTATATATGTGTGCATACGATGATACATATGATAAGCAATGTTTACATGTATGTGTATGTGTATGTGAGATTGTGTAATGAGTTTGTGCCACGTGATATGTGTGCATGTGTTTATAAAAGTATAGATGTATGACTTCATGTTCACATGATTGAAGTGGAATTGATGTTAACGATATACTCTATGATATTTGAGCTTTGCTTTGAATATTAGCTATGAGATTGGCACATACGTAGATAGGTAAATATAAAAATTTGACATGGATAAAGTATAAAGGATAACAAACATTGATAACTCTGAACTCGTCGTAACTTAATAAATTTGAAAAACATATAAGGTAATTGAATTTAAATATTCTGTTAGTAGTATTAGCATGGTTACTTACTGAGTTTCTATAACTCACACTAAACCAGTTTGCTAGTTTTACAGGTTGGCTTCCAGATGGGTCAACCACTTCAGCTTTGGAATTCATGGTCGAGATGCGGATCACCCAAACGGCAATCATCCTCGCAAGTGTCTTGGGAGAAGTTTAGGATATTTGGCTATTACTTATTTGTCATGCTGAGCACGCTGTTTGTATATATATTAAGTAAATATTTTAATTGTTTATGATGTGGTGGGCACAAAGCCTTTGAGTGTAGATAGATGATGTGGGCGGATCCCTTAGGATATGATTTTGATGAGATTTGTGTAGACCTGAGGTCCTTTTATTTGTTTGATGTCTTCTAAGATTCCATTTGATACTTAGACTGATATCCAGGTTGTCCAGATTTAAGATACATCATGTCGAATTTTGAGTAAATTCATAGGCTTATGGAGATGGGTCAATCTTATCTCCTGTCGATAGCTTCCTGCCTCTGGCGGGGTGTTACAGTTGTGGTATCAGAGCGAAGGTTTAGGTGTCGGTGATTGTTGCTACAGGTATCTGATCGTCTGGGTAAGGTTTCTGTTGTGAATAGACTATATACGTCTTATGTTTGCTATTTGATTTGATTTCTGGTAAATGGTATGATGTGATGTGATTTAGATTGATATGGATGCTTTAGATTATCTATATATGTTTGTGTACTATGAATATATGTATGTGTATAGGTGTACTAAGTTAAAAGTATGTTATTTATAACGAGATATGAATAAGTAATGTGAATTCGAGGTATTTTGAGGTATGAGAGATTCTATGATGTTGATAGTCTGAATTGTGAACTGATATTTTGAATCACGTTTTGAAAACTTGATATTTGATTTTTGGAATAAAATTATTTTGAAAAGAAAAATGAAAGGAAAGGAAAGGAAATGAAAGAAAGAAAGAAAGAAAGTTTTCAGATATTTTAATTTTGATTATAACGAATAAAGAAAATATTTCAGCCTCGATGCTTGATTAACATTTTCATATTTTTTAGATTTATTGATATGTTTCCGTAGAGGTGCTTGACAATATATTTCTGTCTCGGTGCTCGAAAATGATTTTGGAGTTTTTAAACTGTAAAACTTGTTTCCGTCGAGAGGCTTAAAAATCTATTTTCGACATGGTGCTTGATGATTTTATGTTTTTGACCCTCCGTGGCCCTTGTATATATTTCGTTTTGACATGGTCGGGGCGCTTGTTATGGCGTCTAAATCATCAGAAAATGGCTGGCTCACTACCCTGTCGACATGGTCCCTACACTGTCTGGCTTACCGCGCGACTGAACAGTGGATGATCAATATGTATTTTGAAAGTGATTTGGGGGAAAATGATTTCAAAAGAATTACATTTTGATTTTGATGCATTTCGACATTGTTTATAATATTATACGATATGATATGTTTCCATCACGATGCTTGTATATGGTTTTTATAGTGTTATAATATGATATGATATATTTCCGTCATGATACTTGTATAGGGGTTTGTCTAACTACAGTGGGCCGACCCGACCCTCTATCGACAATGGTCATTTTGTTCATTGTCTGATTTGTGCGCGTGATTCGGGCATTGGACGCTTTTTTATGTTTCATCCAGTGAGTTATGCTAGATGCTCGATCTAGATTTACGATGATGGATTTTGAAATTGATTTGTGTTTACAATAAAAGAGTTTTTAAAATGTATTTTCGAAAGGTTTTTGAAAGAGATCGTTTTACACTTTCTATTTTGAATAATGACAGAGATTGGCAGATTTCAGACTATCAACATCATAAGAGTACTATGATTTTGGGCCACTTTTGGTTGTGACAGTGAATGTATTGGTTAACATAAAAGATTATGTTTGTTATAAGAATATGTATGTAAGTTTATGGTTAGACACCGATCTTTTGAGTATTGCAATGGTTATATATACTACGTTGTTGGCCATACAAATTGTATGTGTGATGGAATATGTACGTATGCAAATTTTGATATCGACACCGTTTACAGATATGATATGGAATGACCTGATGTGAAATTAATGAGTTTCATTTTGTATTGTGGATGAAATAGATAGTATGAAGTTCGTACTAATTTTCCGTTTTGATATTGTATTTGATTGCGTGTAAAGAACATGTGTTATATTCCCCGTTTTGAATGATGCATGTGATTGGTTGTATAGAATATGTGTTTGACTTTCTTTTTCTGTTGATGGATGGGTTGAAATGGTTTGAGCCAGTTCCTATGAATGCCTGTGAATTGAGATGATAAGTTTAATGTTTTATTGGTGTAAAATGTATGATTCGATACGTTTTGTTTTGAAAGAGCATAACTTGTATTGGTTTATGGAATATGTAACTTTTGAAAGGGTGTAAAGTGAGGTGACTTCCAAATACAGATAAGATGGTAATGTTAGAGTTGGTGCTCGGCAGGCCAAATTTTGTTATATTTATTATAAATACGTTATACATTATATTTTATTCTGAATAAAATTAAGTAATTTTCATCAATATAATCTTATATATAGTAAAGGCGTAAAATACCTTAGAATGAATAGTTGTGACATAATTATAAAAGCACCGCAATTATTACTGAGAAACGTCACAATATCATTCATTCTTAAAATATTCCTGGTCAAGGTTTACATATCTGATCGGTTAGTAAACCCGTGAGACCGGTACGTGTCGTATATTAGAATTGTTCTAATGGTTTATCTCAGTAAACCATGAGTCTTGGGAGACTTATATAGACATGTAGGTATTTATTGGATAAACACTGAACGACTCATTTAAAGATTCCTGATAGATGGTACACCAACGTCAATAGGAATCTTTACGAGTCGAATACCATATTAGCTCTTTTGACTTGTGATACCATTGTGGATATGTGAGATATCCTCTATACTTTGATGGCAGTCACATCAACGATCTTTTTAGATCAGACCTCCGCCTGTTCGCCAGGTATGGTTTGATACTCATGATATCCTGTGATGTATCCAGAGAGGATCTGTCAGTCCCGTGTATGGGATTTAGGTGTCAAATTTGTGATTCTTTAAAATCCTTGGCCGAGGTATGATTTGGAAATGAGTTTCGAATATTTGTTAAGAATCATAATTATGTCGCGACACATGAATTGTTCATAGCGGAGATTTGACGTTTAATCTATATCTCCGGAACAATTAAGATTACCTTTGACAGAAGGATTTTATATGCAATGATTTCGACTTGCATGGTTCAACTCGATTATATGTGGTCGTCGTAATTGTGAGTGGACAATTAAGGACATGGAAATAATTCCATGACAGATAAACTTGAACCTAGAGAGTCTCACAATATACAGTGTACTCGTTGAGCACTTGAGCAATTAATTTTGGATAATTCGGATTATTCATAATTTACACATGCATATTAAATAATGTGTATTTGTATACGATATATAATTAGATTAGATACACATTATTAACCAATTAAATTTTGACACTTGTTTTATTATTATTATTAGTTAATTAATTATTAATAATGATAAAATGACAGAATATTCTTGGAATATTATTCCATAATTTTATTTTGTCTTTTTGTTAATAATTAAATAAATTGATTAATTTGTTAATTATTCATTTTAATTAAGAATATTACATGGAATATTCTTGATTTTTGGCAAATTTTGATTTGCCAAACCATGGAATTTTAACACATGGTTTTTATTAACAAAAATATCAAAATAATTATTTTATTTTGATAAGATCAATAAGTGTCAAAATAATAACAAAAATAATTGTTATTTTTGGATTTAAAATGGACAATTTTCGAAATTATTGAAAAAAATATATATAAATGAAAATTATTTTCATTTTGCAAGGCTTTTAGCCATTCTCATGAGTTGAGAAACAAAAAAAGAAAAAGGGGATTAGAGTTCTAAGCAAATTAACCAACACCAAGGTGAAGAATATTTGAAGATTTGGAACTTGGAATTAAGGTAATAAAGAGTTTCCAATTTTTATTTTCATATTTTTTGTTCCTTAAGCATGAAAATATGTATTGGATATGTATTTTGCAAGTCTTAATAATATATGTATCTTGGATATATGTTTGAAGCAAAAACTTGGTGTTGATTAATTATTTAACCTTAGTAATTTTCTTTTATAAGCATGGTTGTAAGATTAATTAGGGAATTAATCTCCAAATTAAAATTACCATTCTAGAGTGATTTTGCCACTCAAATATTGCCTAGAATTTTACTTACAACTTTATATTGTGGTGATTTAAATTGGTGCAAATTATTTGAATTTATTTGGTGTATAAATTGATTTATGGCATGAAAATTGTACAAAATTAATTTCTGGATCAGATATGAAATTGGGTATTAAAACATAATATTTTTCATGGAAAACTATGTTGTTTGGATGATTTTGGATGTGTATTGGGTTGTGGATAAATTCCGGAAATTGTTCCGGGGTAAAAACGCGAGAAAACGGTGAAATTCGCGTCAAAACGAGCTTACTGTGTGCCGGTTGTGATCCCGGAGAACTGGGCACTGTTCGGGCAGCCCAAGGGCTGACCGAACACTGTCCAAGTGTCCGGGTTGGCCAGGCTCGGCGGTTGGTCAACCGGTTTGACCGTTTGCCCGTTACGCGGTAGTATTTGTCGAAAAATATTTTCGTAAAATAATTCATCGTGTAAAGAAATATATTATGTTATTAAATGTAATAAATCATATATTTAAAATTATTTGGGTGAATTAAAAATATTTGATATTTATTAATTCGCTCGGAAATTTTAAAATGTTTAAAAACCATTTTCGCCTTCTACCGCGCCCTTCCGCTACGTACACCCCAACAAAATGGTATCAGAGCGTCTGATCCCACATCCAAAATAATTTTTCATGCCTTAAATATTTGATATTTAATTCAATTTATTTTACACATGCTTGAGAATTAATTGATTGGATCAATTATTTAACTGTTCGATAATTTTTGTAAAATCCCTATAATAAGGTTTTTTATTTTTGTGAGTGTATTGTACAGTAATAGGTCCGTCTCGTCAATACGGATATAAATAATTTTCCTGATACTGTGGTTGTGTTTGCCAAAGCAGTGCGGCTATGGTTAAAAAAATTTATTTATACCGGTAAAACTTATTTGATAAGAAACAAATTCGAGCGAACATGCATACTAATAGATGCCAAAGCAATGAGGTGATGCATTAGTACCTTGGATATGTATATTGACGAGTATTGCCTTGAATACGCCGCATCCAATATATGCCAAAGCATTGAAGATCAGAAACTGTTCATGACCTATTTAAAAGAGTCAAATTGGATGTGATTGGTAATTGTTACCTACTTTCAAATATATTTGGCCACAATGTGCCAAAGCTGTGTGTTCAAAAATATTTGTGAGGTCTACTTCCTGCTATAAAATTTAATTTAATTATTTAATTCTCGTATTTTGTTTGAGGATTATCAATTTATGTAAAATAGTGGGAGGACATCCTTATATTAAAATCCATGATATGTTGGATGTTTTGTGATATTGATGAAATTCATTTTATCTGCTAACTCATGTTTCTTTTGTAAAGTTTGTGATGGCAGCTACTACTTATTCTAATCCTTTTGCTCGTGTCCTGGACGCAAATAAATTAACTGGTCCTGAGAATTTTAGTGAATGGGAATTGGATCTTAAGATTGTCTTAAGGTCCGAAAAGTTGGGTTATATGCTGGAAAATCCAGTGCCGCTGGATATTGTACCAGAGTCTTTACCTGAAGAGAGCGAGGTATTTGAGAAGTGGAAGGATGATGATCTGAGAGTCAGGTCACTCATTCTCTGTTCTATGTCTCCTGATCTAAAGAGGCAATATGCTGATATGTCTGACTCCTATAACATTATAACTCAACTTCATGAGCTATTTCTAAACCAGGAGCAGACCTTGGTATATAGAATCTATGTGGAATTATTTCACGCTTGTTTGGCTGATGGCAAGCCCGTGAGTCCACATGTCCTGCACATGATGGATCTCATGGAGCAGCTTCGAAAGTTTGACTTTCAACTGAATGAGACATTGGGCAGGAATTTGATTCTTGGCTCACTCCCACCGGCATATTCCCAGTTCATTATGAACATCAACATGCATGGTATTCATTGTTCCTACAGTCAGTTGCATATGATGCTTCAAACTGCAGAGGAGGACATCAAGAAGGGTGTCTCGAAACTCATCTCAAAGTCCTATTTGCCTAGTTCTTCTTTTTCTTCTTATCAATCTACGAGATCGGACAAGAAAAAGAAGAAAAAGGCAAAGAAAACTGGTTCCGGTGTTCCTCCTAAAGGAAATGTTAAAAAGCCAAGCAAGTCGAAGAAAAAGAAAGCAACTGAGGACAAGTGCCACCACTGTGGCAAGATTGGACATTGGAGACGCAATTGTCCAGACTACATAGCTTTCGTCAGACGGGAGATGGCCTCTGCATCAGGTATGTTTATTTTCCCTATCATTGATATCTCATTGGCTTGTGAAGTCATTGGTTCTAGATAGGTTTTAGATTCTGCTAGTCCGACTCACATCTATAATTCATTGCAATGGCTAAGGGTCAGTAGGATGCTTAATCCAGGCGAGATGCAGCTACATTTTGGGAATGAAGATTCTTTATCTGCAGCAGCCGTTGGTGAATAAGAGATTCGTCTATCCAGAGGCAGCATCATTTTGACAGATTGTGTTTTTATGCCTAGTTGTGTAGCTAATATTATATCAATGTTTGTATTAGATACAAAAGGATATCATGAACATATCAAGAATCGTTCTATGTATATATATAATATGAATGATGTTTTGTTACACAAATATTCAAATTCACAAGGTCATTGTATTTTGCATGCCATTAGAGATGTTTATGAAATTGGGGATAGTAAATGTAAAAGATCTGAAATAATTGATACTGAATTGTGGGATATGCGGTTAGGTCATATAGGTGTATGACGCCTGACTCAGTTGGTTAAGAATGGTCTGATTTAGAATTTAACCATACAATCTTTTCCAACTTGTGAATCTTGTATTCATAGTAAAATAACCAAATCCCTATTTAATGGTGTTGGACATCGGGCCACAGACTTATTGGAACCCGTACATAGTGATGTATGTGGTCCTATAAGTCAAACGGCTCATAGTGGTTTTTCTTACTTCGTAACATTTACCGATGATTTGTCACGTTATGTTATGTTTATTTGATAAAACATAAATCGGAAACCTTTGAAAACGTCAAAGAATTTCGAAACGAAGTAGAAAAATAAACTGGTAAATTCATCAAATGCCTTCGATCAGATCGATACGGTGAATATATGAGTAGTGAATTTACCAAGTATCTTAAAGAGAATGAGATTCTCGCTCAATATACTCCTCTGGGTACTCCACAGCACAATGGAGTATCTGAAAGGAGAAATCAGACTTTATTGGATATGGTCCAATCAATGTTGAGTTTTACAGATCTGCCTTACTTTTTCTGGGGGTATGCTCTTCTAACTGATGCACATCTACTGAATAGGGTTCCTTCTAAAGCTATTCCCACTACTCCATATGAGATTGGTTGGTAGGAAATCGAACCTTAATTATATTAGGGTTTAGGGCTGTCCTGTATACGTCAAGGTGACGCAGCAGGATAAAATTTTGCCTCGATGGTGAAAAGTTAGGTTTGTTGGATATCCATCGAATTCCAAAGGATATCAATTCTATGAACCCGAACATCGAAATGTGTTCGTAGCTTGCTTTTCCAGATTCTTGAAGAAGAATTTTTGGCAGAAGGTGGTAATCATAGAAGGGTTGAGCTTGATGAAGTCCAACCTATAGATGACAGACAGATAGAGGAATCACAGTTTCAGACAGAAGCAGAACCTTCTAGTTCCACTCTCCGTAGGTCTACTAGGATAACGAGGCCTTCTGAGCGCTTGTATTTGATACAAGACAAGAGTCTAGATGTACTCATTGTTGGGGAGAATGATCTATATACCTATAGAGAAGCAATAATAGACATTGATTCCGTTAAATGGCAAGAAGCCATGAATTCCGAAATGGACTTATGCATCGGAATCGAGTATGGGACTTGGTTCCGCTTTCTGAGGGAATTGTTCTCGTAGGTTGTAAATGGGTTTACAAAATGAAGCATGAGCCTGATGGGAAGTTTGAAACCTTCAAAGCCCACTGGTTGCTAAAGGTTACACTCAAAGGTCATGTGTGGACTATGATGAAACAATTCACCAGTAGCGATGCTAAAGTCTATTAGGATATTGTTGGCTATCGCTGCTTACAGTGTTAGACAGTTATGACCCATAGCGTCACTATTTTGTAAATGATATTGTATTATTGTACAAAATTAACTATGTAGTAATGAAATTGCCTTTTACCGTTTTGTAATTTATTTACTTTGATATAAATGGTAAGAGTCCCTATGATTAGTTCCGGATTGTGATGATATGAGACGGTATCAATCCATAAAGGTTTAATCATTAAATATCCCTAGTCGTAGTATTATCGAGATTGGACATCGATAATGCGGAATAGACTAGTACTGCACTTGTGCATGTTGTGAGGGCACAACGACATAGTTCTCATATATTTAAGTATAGGATACTTATGCAAGTGCGGTAGGAGGTTGTGTTTTACCGATGGTACGGAAAACAGCTTCGCTCTGGATCGCGGAATCCCATTGGTAGTATGTCTGCGTGTCTATGGGAGTCCGCTTCAGGGTAGGTGCATATGATCTTAACCTGAGACTTGCATTGCTAGTACTTACGACAATCGGTAACTTTAGTTTTGGTGGTCCAGGGCTTTAACGGGTTCTGTGTACACCTCTTCTGGATTTATCGAGAATCGTAGTGTATTGGGTGTGATGTCAAGATGGAAGTATCACTTCAGAC
>SKCR01044755.1:0-64416 GCA_019454045.1 Zanthoxylum bungeanum
CGGTAGCTTGACTTTGTCATTGGAAAGTGTAGCCTTCATAAGCCTCCCTGTGACCGTGCCAAAGCTGTCACAGCGAGAGAAACGATCAGGACCAAAACCATGAGTCACTGGTGAGTGATTGACAAAGTGTTGTCTACCTAATGAATATACGTAGGCGAGATCATACGAAAGCTGTGAGTCGAAATATATTCATGGGATCCTACTCTCACTATGGAATTCGATTTAATTATTGAATTCCCGTTGTCCGTTGGGGATTACGGTATTACGTAAAGTAGTGGGAGACACTGCTGAGTTTAAAATCCATAACTCAGGCAGTGCGTAATTTTATGGAATTTACTGCTTTTGTTTTCCTTTATTTTATACTGCTTATAGATTTATGCTTTTAATCCACTGCATGTCTATTATTAGAATAGGTTTTCTGACTTTACTTATGGTTGCGTCGTTCTAGAATAGGTTCTAGAAAGACCGTAGACTTAGATATTGTTAGATTAGTGTGAAACCGTTGGGAGCCGTTCTTCCGATTTCTTTCGAAATCAAGATGGTTTGTGACTAGTTTTTCTAAGTCACGTTTAGGTAATCTAAAAGGATATCTGGTTTCGGATATAATATTCTAGTAAGAACTGTTTCTTAGCAGTAAGAATTGACACGAATCAGTTCATGTCTCGAGATTCTTGATTGGCATTAAGAAAACCCTTAAGTGTTTGGTTATCTTTTAATGACGTTTCTTGGCTTTTAGTGACTTTTAAAAGTCATGTGTCTGACACAATTTACAAATCAATCATTTACAATTGTTGTGAATAATTGAACGCAAATTATAAAGCTTAAGAAATGAGATACGTATAGTTGTGTGTAGAGAATATCGATTCTCGCAATACGACAATTGTAGGTATTGGATACCGGATCTCCCGTCTAGTTAATTAAAATAATATTTAATAATGTTTTGATATTTGATATCAGAACTTGTGATTATTGAATAGTTACTTGTTCTGTATAAACAATTGTTACATTTTGATACGACTAGTAGTGTCATTAATAAAAGATAAGCATGAAGAAAATATTCGGTAAAATAAATAACTTAGAACTTTGCTTTATGAGATTTTATCATAAAGCATAAGATGCTTATTCCTTATGGTAAAGGATGTTCTGATACGAGTTCACACCACATATCCTTATCCATTTAATGAATATTGTATTCACGTTTTGATTAGATCTCATTTAACCAATGATCGTCATTGGACCACAAGATTTATTAAACTAATACATTGGATGTATGTGGTTTAATGAATTAATAATTGCCTTAGATTGTTTTCTTTACTCCATAATTAAGTTAATGAATTGTCATGACTTAGTTACGTATTTCTAATAGATAACATGTTGAACGTCTTGAATTGTTCAAGAACTGTCAATATGTTACTAATGAAACTCGGATATAATATTTTGAATAGTTCAAAGATATTTTATCTGTAGTGTTGAAAACTGTATGTTTCGAAATTCATTGCGCGTCTTTGAATTGTTCGAAGATGTTTGATTTGATCAAATGTATGAATTTAAGGCAATTAGTTCTAAAGTTATTTAATGAATATAATTCTTACTCAATATTAAACTTCCGCGATTCCATTTTGATGGAACTGGTCAGTGGGAGTAATCGAATCTTATATGATTTGATTCGTTGATATTGAGTGTTACCGATTATTTTTTTCAATACTCTTGGGGTTTTTGCTCCTGTAATGCTAATTTCGTCTCTTTAATTTAGGTTCCATTCATTCTACAAATATATATATAAATGATATGTATAGGAAGAAAATTCGAATCTTGAAAAGTTTGAGATTTGAAACTTTCGTTTGTATAATGGTTATATAATTGAATGTACTTATGCCTCGGAGGTATGAGTGATAGGTTTATCATTTATTCTATTTAATATAATATTGTATTCTATTTGATAGAATATTATTTTCTACGATCCCGAGTAAATAAATTGTTTTGTTACTTAGTGGTTGACATTGGATGTTGACGATTGTAGAAATGACTTGACTTGGTGAAGTCAAATGTGAGAGTGATAAACTATGATGGAACTACATAGTTAATAAGATGAAATGACCCTTGGATAACTTCCGTATAAGTACAATAGGATGTCAGAATCATTTACAAAGTATATGATACTTAATGGTTCTTATGTTTTCTTATCGAAGAAAATTATCCTATAACTTATAGTGGGAGCGATATTTGATATCGATTTCAGAAATTACCATTGAACCATTGATCTAAGATTGTTCATGGCTTACGACGATCAAGTTTAGAACTTGATTAGGCTTTCGTTATGAATAGTTCATAAAATGTGCAAATTGTTTGCGCAGTAAAAGCGAAGTAGGCTTGATAAAGGTTTGACCTTTATAGTATGACAATGAGAAAGTTATACCCAGTAGTCTATTGTAGATTCTGAGAAAACTTGTCTCTTGTCGTACTGTTGGACAATTAAGGATTTTTTGGTTAAAGTTAATATAAATTGTTGTAGGCGCTGGATTTTTTCATGTAAGTCCATATGATGAGTCTCATTTGGAGACACTACCTTTTAAGTCGAGGAAGTCGCGGGAAACGGACGTCGGAAGGGAATCGGTATTTTGTTAGATTTTATTCGCTTGTTTAGCTTCGGGCTCACTTGTTGGACCTCCGTTTTAAAGTACCTTTAGCCCAAAAACCCAGCAAACTATTTAACCTTGGCCCAAAACCCTTGAAATACAAAGCCAAGCCCATCTCACCCAAGCCCAATCCAAAAAAATAATAAAACATGGTCACATATCAAATTAAATTAAATTAAAACCAATAAATTAAAATGAAATTAAATTGAAATTAAATTAAATAAATCCAATTATTAAATATAATTAAATTAAATTCCAAAATTAAAATAAATCAATCCATAATTTAAATAATTCACTCACCAAATTTAATATATTTACCCACCTAAAATACAAATATCATTTCCTTTAATAAACTAAATAAAATCCATCTTTTTTTAATTGATTTATTTCCTTATTCAAACAAATCCATGCAAACCCTAATCCCCTACCATCTCACTATAAAAATAGCACATAACCAAACCCTAAAGCTCTCGGCAACTCACGGTAAAACAACAAAACAAAACCCTAATCCTCACTCATTCTTTATCATATCTCACTTTCGGCAAAGTAAGAAAAGAACCAAAAACCCTAGTTCACAGCAGCCCTCCATGACGTGAACAACAGAAGCCAAACACTCAAACAAAGCTTAAACCCTCAGCTCACTCACTCACTGCCCTAACCCTAACTCTCTTAAAAACCTCGACACCATCACTCATCACACAAAATGCCAAAACGCACCAGCCAGCCCTCTAATTGAGCCACACAGCTTACACACCCTCGTCCAGGACACAAATAAGAAACCCTAAAACACTCACTCTCAGCCACTGTCGCACAAACACACGCACCCCAACCCTTCACAAAAATAACAAAACTGAACAGCCCTAAACCCTTCACAGACCTCGCCTAAGAAGCTTCACGACCACTCTCTGATCTCTCACGAATAAACCCTCACGCAAAGATACACAGCCTGCTCACAAACCAACAAACTGACATCGCAGCCCCTCTCTTCATTCAACACGCACAACCCATCACGTAAGCAGTAAACTGATTTACGGCAAACACCTACAGCCCCCACAAATATCCCTTCACATATCAGCGAACCGAAAGAGTTGCGGAGTATTAGCCCTTTCGACGGCCTTGTAACTCGTTTCCGAGAGTCGACATAAAAGGTTAGACCTGATGACACTTTTTACATCTATTTTCATTCGTATTTTTATTGTTTATTATTTGCATGAGTATTGTGGAATGATGTGTGTTGTGGCCTTTGAATAAAATGGAAAATGTGTCACCTCTTGTTGTATATAGGATGGAAACCTAGATGTAAACTCCGTAGCCGAATCCGAATGGACGGTAGTGCGGTCTGTACTTGGGATACAACTTCACGTACCACTCGAGCAAACGACACATATTTCGATTTATTTTGTCTTGATTGATATTATCCGTTATTTAATTTCTGCAAGTTATTTGTCTGTGTAATGATGAGATAAAGCGCATGGGCTTAGTAAGTTGGATTAAAGGTCCTCCATTTCGAGGGGTTAAAATCCTTTACCACGATGCTTTGCCGCGCCGGACGATGTATATTCAGTTGAATGTAAGATTTGTTCAATCGGGTATACAAAGTCCGATATTGTTGTCTTTATTTTTTATATGCATTATGTTATTAGTGCAGGGGCTTACTAAGTTGGATTAAAGGTCCTCCATTTCGAGGGGTTAAAATCCTTTACCACGATGCTTTGCCGCACCGGATGATGTATATTCGGTTGAATGTAAGATGTGTTCAATCGGGTATACAAAGTCCGATATTGTTGTCTTTATTTTTTATATGCATTATGTTATTAGCGCATTGGCTTAGTAAGTTGGATTAAAGGTCCTCCATGTCGAGGGGTTAAAATCCTTTACCACGATGCATTGCCGCGCCGGATGATGTATATTCGGTCGAATTTAAGATGTGTTCAATCGAGTATATGAAGTCTGATATTGTTGTCTTTACTTTGATATGCATTATGATGTGATGCGCATGGGCTTAGTAAGTTGGATTAAAGGTCCTCCACTTTGAGGGATAGAAAGCCTACGGGCTACCTTTGCCACGACGTTCTGCCGCGCCGGACAAAGTGCATTCGATTGAATGTGAGATACGTTCAATCAGACACTTGAAGTCTTATATAGATGTGGGCATATGTCGCATCTCTTTTCTTTCACTTCCATTATTTATCTTTAAAATCGCATCATGGCACGTTTATTTTGATGTACAATTACCTCTTTGGTTATTTCTTTGCATTATATACCTAATTGTTTCTCTTTATTAGGTATGATTGTGCAACTGCCATTTGTTTTCATTTCTGTGTCCATGATTGTAATGTACTTATGACATTGTATGCTTGCCGTATTTCAATTTATCTTTATGCATGTAAATTCAGACATAGATTGTATGCAAATAGGTTGTATGCAAATTTGGACATAGATTATATGCAAATAGGTTGTATGCAAATATGAAAATGTGTTACATGTGAACTTAGATGAACTTTTGATTTATGCGTGCGAACTTAGAAATAGAATACCCTTAGGAATATATGTTGCTAGACTCGATTAAATTATTGCATAAATCATTTTATTACAAGTGGCATAAGTAAGGGACCATTCCGAACCCAACGGTTTGAGGTCTTCCCTTCCGAGGGGTGAGTGCGGCCTTCAATCATTTTCCCAGTTCACACCGGGTGGCGACTCCATTATTCTCCGGTTTAGTCCCCCGCGGGCTACTCCGTACTCCCAATCAGGCCGTGAGCCCGGAACAGCATGCGTCGCCCAGTTTCTGTGTCCCACAGTCTGGCGACTCCACTGGGGATAGAGAATCGACCCCGAAATAATGTCTTGTAATGTTTATGATTTGTGCTTTAAGTTAACGATTCCTATAGTGGGTTGAAAGGGGTTTAATCAAATGAAACTTTAAGGCTAGGTAATGGTTTGGTGTCTTCCTTCACTCACTACCTTTCTATAAGGAAAAGCTGTGAAGGCACCTAGATAATCATCTACTCGTAGCCTACTGTGATGGACTAATTTGGAGGACTCGTTGTTTATTCCTGACACCAAGCAATAAGAGCCTAATAGGCTTGGGTACTTAAGAGAGCCTCGTTCCACCCTCCCTTTGGGGAATCTACAACGGGAAATCCATTTGACAGTCAGTCACACACCATAACTCGTTGGCATGTACCTTAGTGTATAAAAAAGGGTGCGCTCACTTGGTCGCTTGAACCCTTGAGTGGGGAGACGTAGTTGTGGGTAATCATTCGCCAGTGAGAGCCTTTGTCCACACCCCCGTAAACCCACATGTGAACCTTAGTCGTAGAACTAATAATAATTATTTACTTGTGCTTGTGTTTGGGAACATGGTCGTTTGGATCCATTCGGACCTTTTGTCATGATGTATGGGCTTGTTGGGCCATTTAAACTGGGACAAGAACATATCTTATGATGATTGGGCCAAAAGCTTCTAAAACGACAATGGGCCATTATATGCTTGTGTTTGGGAACGTTATCATTTGGATTCGTTTGGATCTTTTGTGATAAGCTATGGGCTTGTTGGGCCATTTAGACTGGGACAAGAACGTATCTTATGACAATGGGGCCAAAAGCTTCTAAAATGCCGATAGACCATTTTATATGTGGGCCTCTAGTCATTTGGAGTTGTTTAGCCACATTGTTGCAAAGTGTAAACCTGTTGGGCCTTTTCAACTGGGACAAGTTTGCACCACGCAATGGTGTGGTTAAATGCTTTAAAATGATAATGGGCCGACCTATACATTATATACATCACACACATCTCAGACACCTCATGCATACATGCACCATGTTAACCCCCTTTTGTCTTGAAAGCCATCATCGATACCCGTTGGTTAGAGAAGAGGCAGACTTGTCAAAAGACCGAGCAGCCACCAAGAGTACCAGCAGAAGACCTAACCCACGGGATAGGAAACTCATTCACATGCATGCATACACGTAACGTATTTTGCATTCCTTTTGTGTTTATTTTGTTTTGTATTCACAGGTTTCAACGGAGAAAAAAGAGAAAGCGAAAATGCAAGCCAACCAGAAGCAACAAAAGTACAGTGTCATCAGTTTTAGGAATGAATCACTGGGTTGAGGCTCGCGTCAGTATTAGTTTCAGGAATGGATCCCAAGGGGCGAAGCCCACATTATCAGCGGTTGAAAAGAAGAATTCCATGGAGTGAGTGAGTGAAAAAAAAAATAAAAGAGAAAAGTGAGAGAGAGAAGAAGTCTCTGATGGTTACGCGTATGTCCGGTGATGGCATTATTTGTTGTAGGGAGAAACCTTAGAAACGATAAGTGCGAGATGTACTCTCATCCGGTATTCTGAATTGATTGATCTCGGCTAGACTCGCGAGCACTTGATTACGGGATCTCAATGGTGGAAGCCTGAGTGGTTAGCGAGGTGACTAGTTGAAGAGATGATGGATCGGTGAATGACCATTTATCTGGATGTCCACCCTGGTTTACTGATGCTACAATATATGATGTGGTTGGAAACAAAGAAAATTCTCTGCAACGAAAAGAAAAGAAAAGAAAAATAGACCGCATATAACCGATAAGCATGAAGCTACCCATGGGCGAGTATTAGGACCACCATGAGGAGAAATGCTACCTTAAAGGGTAGGTGTGTAAAAAAAAAAAGAGACAAGAAAAAAAAAAGACCATATCATGTTGAGTATGCCGAAGTAATCACAGAGAGTGATCAAGACATCTAGATTGGTTAGACCCACTAATCCGATTCTCTGAAGTGAAATCATCAAGTTGGCCTACTTAAGGGTTAAGCTGCGAAAGAGCCTTAGCACACACACACTAGGAGTCTAGTTCAGATCACCTATTTAGACGTTCGAAGTTGAGTGTATCGAGTACTTTGAATGTTCTCAGGTTTTTGACACGAAGCATTCGTTGAGGACAAAAATATGTCTAGCTATCAAGATTATCTCGTGAGAGACAATGTAAAATATTGAGATGAATCATCACATTACTAGTAGTAGTCTGGCCGGGTATGGCACTCTGGGGACGAGGCCCACATTAGTTCAGTATCAGTCTTGCCAGGTATGGCACTCTGGGAGAGGCGAAGCCCACATTAGCATCAGTATCAGTTTTGCCGTTTATGGCACTCCGGGTATGGAGACACATAGACATCAATATCAGTTTTGGGATGAGTCCCTGGGTCAAAGCCCACATTCAGTACAATTCAGGAACAAAGCCTTATCTTGGCATAGTTCGGGAATACAGCCCAGGAGAATAAAGCTCTCTCTCAACACAGTTCGGGAACAAAGCCTTATCTTGACACAGTTCGGGAATACAGCCGAGGGGAGTAAAGCCCTATCTTGACATAGTTCGGGAATACAGCCCAGAGGAATAAAGCCCTCTCTCAGCACAGTTCAGGAACAAAGCCTAGGGGAATAAAGCCCTATCTTGACACAGTTCGGGAACACAGCCTAGAGGAATAAAGCTCTCTCTCAGCACAGTTCGGGAATAAAGCCTAGGGGAATAAAGCCTTATCTTGATACAGTTCGGGAATACAGCCCATGGGAATAAAGCTCTCTCTCAGCACGGTTTAGGAACAAAGCCCAAATGTCAAAGTATATCAGAGCAATAGGCAAACCAGGTGACAGCTGGCGAGCCAGGTAAGTAAAAATGCATTGCACGTACTTTGATAGGATTGTCATTTTCACACACTGCACAAGTCCCATCAAATTGAGGGTGACTGTAGGCGCTGCATTTTTGCATGTAAGTCCCTATGATGAGTCTCATTTGGAGACACTACCTTTTAAGTCGAGGAAGTCGCGGGAAACGGACGTCGGAAGGGAATCAGTATTTTGTTAGATTTTATTCGCTTGTTTAGCTTCGGGCTCACTTGTTGGACCTCCGTTTTAAAGCACCTTTAGCCCAAAAACCCAGCAAACTATTTAACCTTGGCCCAAAACCCTTGAAATACAAAGCCAAGCCCATCTCACCCAAGCCCAATCCAAAAAATTAATTAAAACATGTCACAAATCAAATTAAATTAAATTAAAACCAATTAAATTGAAATTAAATTAAGTTGAAATTAAATTAAACTAAATCCAATTATTAAATCTGATTAAATTAAATTCCAAAATTAAAATAAATCCATCCCTAATTTAATAATTCACTCACCAAATTAATATATTTACCACTTAAAATAAAAATATCATTTCCTTTAATAAACTAAATAAAATCCATCTTTTTTTAATTGATTTATTTCCTTATTCAAACAAATCCATGCAAACCCTAATCCCTCTACCCTCTAACTATAAAAATAGCACATAACCAAACCCTAAAACTCTCGGCAACTCACGGAAAAACTGTTGGACAATTATGACCCATAGCGTCACAATTTGTACAGATCATGGTGTTGTTGTACAAATTAACTATGTGACATAGGAGATTGCACTCTTATCATTTGTGATTAGATGACCTAGATATATAAATGATGAGAGGTCCTTGTGATTTGTCCCTGGACAGAGAATGATATGAGACTGTATCAGTCCACGCAGGATAAATCATTAAATATCCCTAGTCAGAGTATTATCGAGATTGGACATCGATAAATACGTAAAAGACTAGTATTACACTTATGCGCGTTGTGAGGACACAACGACATAGTTCTCATATATTTGGGTATAGGATACTCATGCAAGTGTAATATGAGGTTGTGTTTTACCGATGGTACGGGAAACCGCTTCGCTATGGATAGACCCCCGCGGAATCCCATTGGTAGTATGACTATGTGTCTGTGGGAGTCTGCAATCAGGGTAGGTGTATTTGGTCTTAACCTGAGACTTGCATCGCTAATGCTTACGACAATCAATATACTTTAGTTGAGGTCGTCCAGGGCTTTAACAGGTTATTTGTACGCCGATGCTGAGTATATTGAGAATCGTAGAGTGTTGGGTGTGATGTTAAGACGGAAGTATCACTCCAGTCATATGGAGATGATGGTCATATAGTACGGAACTCGTTCTCTTAAATGCTCGAGCTATCGGGATATTATGACATGGTCATGTATATCCGATTATAGAGACTAGTTACCAGACATCCGATATATGCTTCGTACAAGGCAGACACAATTCCAGCCCCAGGCCTAGCACGTGATCGTCCGATGCTGGATCGAAATACGCAATACTACGGTATACTACTTTTGATATAGATCACATATTCCTATAAAGATATTTCTGGAGAATTGGGTAGGCATGGCGCTTTGCTAGAAGCCAACCTTGTCTTGTAAATCGGTACAAACGTAGTACGAGGTACTTACGTGTTCAGATAGTCCGACGACCGTATTTACTGCCAACATATCCGGGGATCTCATGGGTCGCTTCCCGAAGATTCACCGATGATGTATGACTCGCACTTTATTAATCTGGGATTGATTAGAAGAGAGAGAAAATTAATCTGGGATTAATTACGAAGATATTTTATCTGGGATAAAATATTAATTAAAGAGAGAGAATGATTAATTTGGAATTAATCGATAAAATAATATATTTGATATATTATACGAAATTGGATTTCGACGCGGAATTAAAATTAGATTTTAATTTGGGCGAACGAATTAATTTAGAATTAATTCGTTAGCGACGTGAATAGTGATTTCACTATGCGTAATCGTTTAATTACGTCACGATGGAAAATTCATTAATTTGGAATTAGCGAACCCGAGCCCGGGATTATTTACCAGTGCATTCGCATTTCGAATGCCAGTGCGGCACACAAGTCAATCAAGCGTCAAATCGCTAGTCACATCAAACGTCAAATCACGTGTCACTTTGAGTGATGTGACAATTGATTGATTGATTTGAGTGATTGATGTGGTAGTTGAAAAGCATTAATTGCTTTTTGCTTTTGACTTTTGCTTTTCGGAAAATTGAAAAAGTGGTAAATGGTTAAATTATTTTAAAAAATATATAACCATATACATTTTATTTTTCACTATCTCTCTCTCCTCTTTTACGGTTTCAAGGAAACCATTTTCCCCTCTCTTTCATTCTCCCATCACGGCTTTGAGCCATTTTCTTCTCCATTTTCTGGTTTGTTGACCGAATCAAGAAAAGAAGCAAGGAAGAAGACAAGTGCTAGCACACACCTTGAGTTATACAAAGGTGATAGGGAAACGAACTCTTGAGCTTGGAATCATTTTGGAGCTTGAAGCTTGGAGCTTCCAAGGAGTCCACCCATGGCCGAATCTTGGAGGAGCCGAACCAGTCACCACCGTACAGTCCACTGCCTGAGGGAGCTGCTGCCGTGAGCTTTTGAGGGAGCTAGAAGGCTTGTGTTCTTCGCGTCGCAAGATCCGTTCATTGTGAGTATGTTTCCGCCATTCTCCTTTGTGTATTCATGCAATTTTGTGCTTGATTTGATGATTCTTGGGACCTAATTAAGAAACCAACAATGGTATCTTGAGCTTACATCAAGCATGAAAATTTTAGTGTTTAAAATTGGGAAAAATCGATTTGAGCATCAATTGGTTAAATTGTTTGATTTAGTATGCTTGAATGAGGTTAATTGAAGTTGTGCATGATCAATTTCAAGAAATTGATTGGATCAATTTTCCCCCAAATGGAGGGCTTGGCCGAAAATAAAAGCCCTAAATGTCTTGGTAATTTTTGGTTTTTTGATCATTGGATGACTTAAAACAATTGGGTAAAGTTAACTTGAGGTTTAATTGGATTAAATTTTGAATTAGACAAATTCCCCCAAAATTAAAGGCTTGGCCGAATTATGATGATATAAAAATTCATGGTGATTTTTTGATTTTGATTCATTGGATGAGTTGAATTGATTTGGGAGATAATGATTGTGGATTCAATTGGATTGAAACCGAATCGGAATGAAAAAAACCTTAATTACCGAGAATATAGAAGCATGAAAATGGGTTTGATTTTGATTGAATTGTGTTGGACACCATTTGATGTTAAAGTGCATGATTAATTAGGCTAATTGATGTTTTAGAAATGTTAATTGGGTAATTAATTGTGTATTACACTTAGGTTAATTAATTGTGGAATTTGGAATTTTATAAGTTAATTAATTGGGCTAGAAATTGGATTTGGGCCTTATAGGTTGTAATTGGGCTTTTGGGCTTGGTTGTACCAAGTTAGGTTTAGGTCAATTTGGTTGGATCCAATTGGGCCCAAAACCGCATCCATAAAGTCCAATTATGACTTAATGGACCTTAATTATTTAATTGGGCCAAAATTGTTTTATGGGCTTATGGGGTAAATCCCGGATTGGACTTTGGTTATCGGTTTGACCCGAGTTGACCAAAAGTCCACGCCTTAAAGAAATTAATTAAAAGCCCATTGGACTTTAATTAAATAAACATTGGATGTTAATCGGGCTTTGAGACCCGTTACTATTAAATTTGGAATTTAAATCGTATAGGTTCGTTAATAAAGTGTAATAATTAATTTGGAATTAAATAGTGAATTAGTATTAAATACAAATTGAATTGGAATTAATTTTGTAGTTTAATTTAATTCAAGAATTCGTACTTTGAGTACTTATTCGCAAAACGAGTTTGACTCGAGCAAAATCAAATCGTTGTTTTTGAATATTGGATGATCACTAATTATCAGATTAATTAATTGGATTAGATTGATTGATAAAATGCATGTATGAATACATGGATGCGATGCATGAATAATATATATCGGATGGATATTAGATGGGTGGGGCAATTTTGGAAATTGTAATAAATTTTTGATTTATTAATTGAACCTGCGTGTCCAGCTTATTACCTTCTTCTCATTGTATTTCTCTTCTCACCTATTCCCTTCAATGTAAATGAGGTTTCTTTAGAAGTGTAGTGTAACGGGTAGAAGTAAATACATGTGCTAGCGGGAGAGAGAAATGAGAGATTTGATCTAGGATCATTGTGTAAAGTATCCATCCACATATCATTATTATTTTTCATACACGTTTTATTATGTGTTTAGAATGCATGTTTAAGGGTGTATGATGATGAGACCTTAACAAAGATAATAAATTGGTTGCCAATTTACACGTGAAAAACCCTCGCTATAATATTAAACGTCTTTCCTTCCATTGAGTGATTCTCACTCAAGATCCGGGACGGCATTGGTTTGTTGGCCAAAGTCAAGGCCTTTGTCTGTCGAAGATGTGTTTGAATCACGAAGGCTTTGTCCATATCAGTGTCTTGTCCAAGTTGTGGTTTGTGGCCAAAGTCAAGACCACTTCTTGTCCATCGACATTGATTACGAAGCTTTCCATGGTCAATGAGTCGCGCTTTACTGGGATCACTAAGTTTGTTGTGCCAAAGCCAAGGCTTAGTTGATTCAGACGAAAAAGGTTAGGTAATACATTGGATGTATTGGCATATATAAGATATATGTTTCGGACTTGGATGTCCCCCTACCGGATCTAGGAATTGGATGGATCCAATTGATCTTAGAGATCTACCTAGTTAATTATCATACAATTTGTTGGCCAAAGTCAAGATTGTGTGATACTTAACGGGATCCTAGCGCACTAGGAAATGCGGTTTCTCGAGTACTCGACAGAGGGTTAGAGGCTTGCCGAAAAATAGTGGGAGGCAAGAATGAATTGCAATATTCGTTTAATTACTTGCCATACGCGCTCAATCACAAATTATTTCATCGTTAGATTGAATGTTAGTTGGACTAATATTTAAATTGTTGTTTTTATAAACAGTTGGACTGTATTATAGTTGATTACATAATTGGATTATAGTAATCAATATATTTGAATTAATTAATTTCAATTTACAGTTGATTTTATAATTGGATTATAGTAATCAATGTAATTGAGGTTAATTGATTTAAATTATATTTGATTAAATAGTTGGACTATAATAATCAATATAATACATAGTACCACCAAATCGTTGATTAAATAGTTGGACTATTAGAATCAAGATATAATTGAAAGATTGACATTTAAAACATAATCCTGGGAAAATGTGTTTAAATGGTTTAATTTTCAAATTGGGAATAATTTTAGGAAGACCCTGGAAAAATAATAAGTTATTTTATTTGATAAAATAATATATTAGGCCTAAGCCTGGAGTTAAGCAAATAAGTGGAACATGATATTTGGAATATTCATGTAATGATAACTTAAGTGCTTAATCCATTAACTTGTCGCAGTAGACTCCTTAATTTCTGAATCAGAACTAAGGATTAGATCCTTAAAGTATGATACGAAATTGAAGGATCTTCATAAATCTATACTTAGATTTTGAAATACTAAATTGCAATAAATAATTCTTGGAGAATTAATGACTATTCTCAATGAGACAAAGTCAAACTTTGTAATTAGGCAAGTAGCGCAAGACGCACCTTAGTTCGATATTCTAAAAACCGAGGCTTGGCCAAAGGCTACTGGAATGTTGAAAAGGGCAAAGGCAAAATCATTATAATCTTCTGGGAAGATAAATGACATATCCCAAGAAGGAATTAAAGACGAGCAAGGCTCTAACTTCAAATATGGTTGTCATAATTATGTTCACTACTAGTATTCAATTGGATTTTAAATACTTAGTGTGGTACATAAATATATATTGATGTTCAGAATCTGTTTTGAACAGGATACTGACTTCAATTGAGATTTATTTGCGAATTGGAAACGGGACGAATGTCGTTGTTTTAACCGTAGATACCTGAATTTAGGAACTACCTTCGGGCTTGTACCTAAATTAGGAAACTGTTATAATGTAACTAGTTTTACTAGATACATTATCTCTATGTCAGTGTACCCCGCTGCGGGTGAACCCTTATATTCTAGAACACTAAAGTGTTTCATTATATAAAGATGATATTGAGATAAACACATTAGATGTGAATAATATCATTTATATTTTGAATATAAATATATCTCAATATATAACATGACAAATAAATAATAGCTCAAACTGATTTGATCAATTAAGAAACTTAAATGTGGCATTGTTGTCGGGACACAATTAAACAAGACTCGTATATCCACATTTTGAGGAGTGGATACTAGACTAATTTGATTCCATTCAAATAAAGTCTACGAATCTTTTTATTGGGCAAAGTGCCTAAAACACTATTTACTTGGTAAAAGTGCCAGTGCCACTGATCTGTTAGCCCTAATTCATAGTGAAGCAAGTGGGCCCATGTCTATCTAGGCTAGAGGTGGATATGAATTTTTCATGACCTTTACGGATGTGGCATCGCGTATGGTTATGTGTTTCTTTTGAAACACAAATCGGAACTTTTTTCACAGTTTCGACACGAAATACACAACAGATCAGTTAAAGTATTAAACCGTCACGGTAAAACCGTAACGGAAAATACTTAAGCAATAAGTTTCCTCGTATACTTGAAAGAGTATAGTATTCTTTCAAAGAGGACTCCGCCCGGAACACGTCAGTTTGACGGTGTGTCCGAACATAATTAACCAAATTTTGTTAGACATGATAAGGTTAATCACGAGTCGCTCTGAGCTACCATTTCCTTCAACGGATAAGCTTTAAACAGTGCAAAATTATTTTGAATAGGTTCCATAAATATATGTTTGACAGATAACATATTAGATATGAACACTGAAAGGAACCAGGTTTCTCATTCCTGATGATTTGGTTATGCTAGGCATACGTTTGGATGATACCAAACAAGAACCCAAATTGGATAAGTGCCAAATGTATGTTATCCTAGGGATACCATAAGTATTGTACTTATACACCTCACAAGAGAACAATTAGATTGTTGCTCACCATGCGGTTTTCCTAAGAGGAATACCGATATGCAGTGGTAAGAGGGAGGATAGTAAAACTCGATGAAAATCAGAGTAATACTATTTAAAGGCACCGAATCTTAATGGAACATAAATAGTTCATCAAGGATGAGACTATTACCAATAATCTTCGAATACACAAGAACCGCATAGGTCGGACAGAATCAGAAAACAACCTGGGGTATGGGTTTCTGATCTCACCACATAAAGATGTCTATCTTATTGAGGAATACCAACTGACTACATATGAGGAAGTGATATAAGGTATCGACTCCCTATTATGGCAAAGTACCATATAATCCGAAATGGATTCCATGTATATCAACCAGTTTGAATACTAGTTGATGTACCACAAGGCATTGTGCCTACTGGTACTATAAGTCTTCAAGGAAGACATACATGGATGGCAACATACCAACATACAAAGCTAGGCTTTTAGCAGAAAGGTATCGTTATCAACATTGTGTTGATTACGATTCAACCTTTTACCTGTTGCCACGGTAAATCCATTTGGATAATGCTTGTTATTCGATCCATGATTGGATTTAAGCAAGCATTAGGTTCTTGGAATTATCGTTTTGATGTAATCATAATGGTGTATGATTTAATTCAAAACGAAAATGATTATTGTGTATATAAGAGGGTTAGTGGGAGCGCACTGACAGTGGTTGTCCTATAAAATAATGATAATACGTCATTTCTTGGAAATGATATTCCCATAAAATAACTATCGGTGAAAGCTTGGCTTTCGAAATACTCTCCTAGAAACCGTACATTGAAAAATATACGCGACCTGGTGTCTCATACGCTTTGAGCATATGGATTCACAAACAGGCCAATCCGAGTGATAGTCACTGGATTGATGTTAAGAACATCCGTTAGTATCTTAGAGAACTAAGGATGCTGTCTTAGTCTATGGAGAAGGAAAACTTGAAGTGACTGGGATCACTGTAGCAAGTTTCCTATAACCGATAAAAACGACTAAAAGTCACAAACGGTACTATACAGTTTGAATAACGATACAGTGAGTTGGAAATCTTCCAAGCAAGATACTGTTACCAAATAAACAACATATAGCGGTTAATTGCAGCAGCTGAGGCAACAATAGAAGCCATCTGGGTCAATAACAAATCTAATTAGATTAGATACAGTTCTGTTAGCAGTTGAGCTAGGCGTCAGCACAGACTAAAGAATTAACGGTCTCATCAACGATCCAGATACATACTTCGATATTCATATGATTCGTTCAAATCATACATCGTGGCGATGTGATGATCGAATAAATCGCATCAAGATGATATTCATATAAATCCGTTGACGAAAGCCTTTTCTCAGCAGTTTGAGCCAACCGTACAAAGTTCGAGTGTCAAGCACTCGAGTGATTGGCTATAGGCCAAGTGGGAGATTGTTGGACAATTATGACCCATAGCGTCACTATTTGTACAGATCATGGTGTTGTTGTACAAATTAACTATGTGACATATGAGATTGCACTCTTATCATTTGTGATTAGATCACCTAGATATATAAATGATGAGAGGTCCTTGTGATTTGTCCCTGGACAGAGAATTATATGAGACAGTATCAGTCCACGAAAGATAAATCATTAAATATCCCTAGTCAGAGTATTATCGAGATTGGACATCGATAAATACGTAAAAGACTAGTATTACACTTGTGCGCGTTGTGAGGACACAACGACATAGTTCTGATATATTTGGGTATAGGATACTCATGCAAGTGTAATAGGAGGTTTTGTTTTACCGAAGGTATGGGAAACAGCTTCGCTCTGTATAGACCCCCGCGGAATCCCATTGGTAGTATGACTATGTGTCTGTGGGAGTCTGCAATCAGGGTAGGTGTATTTGGTCTTAACTTGAGACTTGCACCGCTAATGCTTACGACAATCAATATACTTTAGTTGAGGTCGTTCAGGGCATTAACAGGTTCTGTGTACGCCAATGCTGAGTATATTGAGAATCGTAGAGTGTTGGGTGTGATGTTAAGACGGAAGTATCACTCTAGTCATATAGAGATGATGGTCACATAGGATACGTAACTCGTTCTCTTAAATGCTCGAGCTATCGGGATATTATGACAAGGTACTGTATATCCGATTATAGAGACTAGTTACCAGACATCCGATATGTGCTTCGTACGGGGCAGACACAATTCCAGCTCTAGTCCCAGCACGTGATCGTCCGATGCTGGATCGAAATACGCAATACTACGGTATATACACTTGATATAGATCACATATTCCTATAAGGATATTTCTGGAGAATTGGGTAGCATGGCGCTTGCTAAAAGCCAAACCTGTCTTGTAAATCGGTATAAAAGTATTACGAGTTACTTACGTGTTCGGATAGTCCGACGACCGTATTTACTGCCAACATATCCGGGGATCTCATGGGTCACTTCCCGAAGATTCACCAATGATGTATGACTCGCACTTTATTAATTTGGGATTGATTGAAGAGAGAGAAAATTAATCTGGGATTAATTACGGAGATATTTTATCTGGGATAAAATATTAATTAAAGAGAGAGAATGATTAATTTGGAATTAATCGATAAAATAATATATTTGATATATTATACGAAATTGGATTCGAACGCAGGATTAAAATTAGATTTTAATTCGGGCGAACGAATTAATTTAGAATTAATTCGTTAGCGACGTGAATAGTGATTTCGCTAGGCGTAATCGTTTAATTACGTCGTGACGGAAAATTCATTAATTTGGAATTAGCGAACCCGAGCCCGGGATTATTTGTGAGCGCATTCGCATTTCGAATTCGAGTGCGGCACATAAGTCAAATCAAGCATCAAATCACTAGTCACATCAAACGTCAAATCACATGTCACTTTGAGTGATGTGGACAATTTGATTGATTGATTTGAGTGATTGATGTGGTAGTTGAAAAGGATTAATTACTTTTTTGCTTTTGACTTTTACTTTTGGAAAATTGAAAAAGTGGTAAATGGTTTAAATTATTTTAAAAAAATATATAAACCATATGCATTTTATTTTTCACTATCTCTCTCTCATCTTTTACGGTTTCAAAGAAACCATTTTCCCTCCTCTCTTTCCTTCTCCCTCTCACGGCTTTGAGCCATTTTCTTCTCCATTTTTCTGGTTTGGCCGAATCAAGAGAAAAAGCAAGGAAGAAGACAAGTGCTAGCACACACCTTGAGTTATACAAAGGTGATAGGGAAACGAACTCTTGAGCTTGGAATCATTTTGGAGCTTGAAGCTTGGAGCTTCCATGGAGTCCACCCATGGCCGAATCTTGGATGAGCCGAACCAGTCACCACCGTGCAGTCCACTGCCTGAGGGAGCTACTGCCGTGAGCTTTTGAGGGAGCTAGAAGGATTGTGTTCTTCTCGTCGCAATATCCGTTCATTGTGAGTATGTTTCCGCCATTCTCCTTTGTGTATTCATGCGTTTTTGTGCTTGATTTGATGATTCTTGGGACCTAATTAGAAACCAATAAAAACAACAAAAACAACAAAATCAAAACCCTAATCCTCACTCATTCTTTATCATCTCTCACTCTCGGCAAAATAAGAAAAGAACCAAAAACCCTAGTTCACAGCAGCCCTCCATGACGTGAACAACAAAAGCCAAACACTCAAACGAAGCCAAGCCAGTAGCTCACTCAAAGCCCTCACCCTAACTCTCTCTAAAACCTCGACACCATCACTCATCACACAAAATGCCACAACGCACCAGCCAGCCCTGCAATTGAACCACACAGCTTACACACCCTCGGCTAGGACACAAATAAGAAACCCTAAAACACTCACTCTCAGCCACTGTCGCACAACCACACGTACCGTAACCATTCACAAAAATAACAAATCTGAACAGCCCTAAACCCTTCACAGACCTCACCTAAGAAGCTTCACGACCACTCTCTGATCTCTCACGAATAAACCATCACGCAAAGACAAACAGCCTGCTCACAAACCAACAAACTGACATCGCAGCCCCTCTCTTCATTCAACACGCACAGCCCATCACGGAAGCAATAAACTGATTTACGCCACACACCTACAGCCCCCATAAATATCCCTTCACATATCAGCCCCCCTTAACGCATCAACAACACAGCCCTTCACCACGCCACCACACATCACAGCACTCACAAAAGCCCTTCACCACGCCCAGTTCACCCGCATAAACCAGCCCCAATAGTCCAAATATCCTTGAAAATAACCCCTTAAAAACCCCAAAATAGTGAGTAAAAAAACAGCCCCAACTCCTTAAAACCGCACAAAACAGTCCCTTAACACACCTAAAATAGTGACCAGAAAACACAGCGAAAATAGCAGTAAAACGGAGTGAAAATAGCGGCCAAAACAGCGAAACAGTGAGTAAAAACATTGAACCAGTGAACCGGAAGAGTTACGGAGTATTAGCCCTTCCGACGGCCTTGTAACTCGTTTCCGAGAGTCGACATAAAAGGTTAGACCTGAGGGCACTTTTTACATCTATTTTTATTCGTATTTTTGTTGTTATTATTAGCATGAGTATTGTGGAATGATGTGTGTTGTGGCCCTTGAATAAAATGGAAAATGTGTCGCCTCTTGTGGTATATAGGATGGAAACCGAGACATAAACTCCGTAGCCGAATCAGAATGGACGGTATTGCGGTCTGTACTTGGGATACAACTCCACGTACCACTCGAGCAAACGACACATATTTCGATTTATTTTGTCTTGTTTGTTTATTATCCGTTATTTAATTTCTGCATGTTATTTGTTTGTGTAATGATGAGATAAAGCGCATGGGTTTAGTAAGTTGGATTAAAGGTCCTCCATTTCGAAGGGTTAAAATCCTTTACCACGATACTTTGCCGCGCCGGATGATGTATATTCGGTAGAATGTAAGATGTGTTCAATTGGGTATACAAAGTCCGATATTGTTGTCTTTATTCTTTATATGCATTATGTTATTAGCACCCTTGTCTTTTATAATATTACTAATTTTACTGGTAGCACCCTGTCTTTTATAAACTTATTTGATCTAATCTCGATTAGATTGAAACTGAATCTAATTCAGTGATACGTGTATATTAGACAAAGACCCTAAGATTTACAATATAGTGCGCAGTTACAACGTAGTTTGTAATTAACATTGGGAAGTGCACTATTAGTTGTATATCCTTAAATAAAGTTCCTGGTCAAGATTTACTAACATGGGTCGGTTAGTAAAATCCGCTGAGACCAGCTCACTGAAGGTTTCCTAATAGATGGTACACCAACGTCAATAGGAACATTCTTGAGTTGAACGAGCATAGTGGCCCTTCAACTTGAGATACCAAAGTGGGATATATGAGTTATCCTCCGCACTTTGATTGCAGTCACGTCAACGATCTATCCATGATCAGACCTTCGCCTGTTCGTTGGGTGTGGACTGATGCTTATGATATCCAGTGCATATCAAGACATGATTCGTCAGTCCTGTGTACAGGGCATATGCTTCCTCACGTGTTTATGATCTAGTAAATCCATGGCCGTGGTATAACGTCGGAAACTAGTTCCGAGTGTTATTTAGAGATCGTAAATTGAAAGTCGACTGTATTATACCGAACGAGTTTGACATTTTCATCTATACCCCAGGTATAATACGGATAGCCTGTGACAGAGGGATTATACGTATGCTATGACCTCGGCTTGCATAGTTTAGCGAGATTATCTGTGATCATCATAATTCATGAGTGGGTGAATTATGGACATGAAATTGGATTTCGTGATGGATAAACCTAAACTTAGAGAGTCCCACAATATGAAGTGTACTCATTGAGCACTTGGGCAACTCGATATGAATAATACTGATTATTCATAATACTTCACCGAATTAAATGAGTTAATTCGGATCGTTTAATTCAGTTAAATGATAACACATGCATTACGGGATTTTGTCCGCTAATAGTTATTGTGTATTTGTATTTGATACATAATACGATTAGATACACATTAATTATTCATCAAATGAGATTTTGATACATGCCATAAATATATGTATTTGTTATTTATTGTAAATAAAATACATATATGTTTGTTGATTAATTATTTAATCATTTAATTGTTAAATAATTAAATAATTGATATTTTAATATCTTATCCAATTTATCATAATTAGTATGATAAATGGCAAGATATTATTTTTGATGTCTTACGAATGTTTTGGATGTGTTTTGGGAGTTGGCACAATTTCCGGAAAGTGTTTTCGACTTGAAATAAGCGAAAACGGCCAAAAACGGTGTTACCTGGTGGATTTTGAGCCAAACGGGTGACGGCTATGAAAACAGTGATTCTGTCACTGTTCTGGCAGCCTGTGAACTGCCCCGACACTATGTTCTACTTTCTCAGGAATTAATAATGTTAAACATTTAAAACCAGCCATATAGGCGGTAATCAATTTAGTCCAATTACACCAGCCATATAGGAGGTAATGGTAATTATCTATCACATAAAGACCAGCCATATAGGCGGTAAAGTAATTTATATTTAACCCAACCATATAGGCGGTAATAAAGTCTGACATTAATTAATCCGGTTAAATTATAATTTATAAATTATAATTAAGTGAGATTTACCTAGATAATTATATTAAATGTTTCACCTTTTACCCCAGCGGAAATTTAACTACAAAACATAAAAGAAAAAAAGAAGAAGAATAACTACTATTATTACTAAAAATTAAAATACATAAATTAATATTATTTATATTTACAAAAACTAGATGCAATCCTCTAAAAACAGGGAGGATTTATATTTGGTCCACGCGGGTTGACCACGCGTGTTTCTGTTTCGTCGGTGGAATCAGATGGGACACGTGTCACACGGTGAAGGTGGTGCAATGAGAAGTCGACACGTGGCACACGGTGATTAGTTGAGCTTTCGGTCTAATGAACATCTGACACGTGGAACGCGCTTAGGATTGGTCCAATGAGAGATTGACACATGGCAGCATGTGATTCGCCAGTGATTCGGTCCAATGAGAACTCGACACGTGGCACGCGCTTGCTTTGGTCCAATGAGATTTCGACACGTGGCAGACAGCGCATTTTAGCTGATCTTCTGTGATGATGACACATGGCACGGCGCACGTTAGCAAGTCCAATTTCTCAGATTCTGAGTCCCTCGGCGCACGTTAGCATGACTGGCTCACTTTAGGCGTCGCGACACGTAGGGTCTTGGCGTCTGACGCTGACAAAATAAAAAATTGCCCTTTTGTCATTTTTCTTCTATTTTGGCCCCAAATTGCTTCAAATGCTTCCCAAACTTTATTTATCTGCAAAACAACACAAAACACATCAAATGTTCACAAAACCTGAGAAACTAAAAAATATTAGGTTAAATGAATGGGAAATAGTGATATAAATACCACTCATCACACCCCCAAACCTAACATTTTGCTAGTCCTCGAGCAAAACATAGAGTAAAATAACATAAATAAATTAACTAAGCCACTTTCGTATGGATCACGGTTGCATTTATCATATGCAACAAGCCTTTAAACCCCTAGGTGTCCCTAGTGGATGAGTTGTAGTCTCGTGAGGGTTTACAGCAATGATACCCACAAACATTTTATAAACGTAAAAAGGAAGTAAAACTAATGCACATAAAAGCAAAAAGACAAGCGAAAAGAGAATAAATAAGTTAGTGACTAATCAGGTGAAACTTCTACTCCAAGTTACTAGTTGTTTTGTCTCTTTCTAAATTACCGAATAAGTAAATTCTCCGATTATATTTACCATTTTCCATATACACAGCCAACAAAATATTAAACAACTCATTTTTGCCCACAACAGTCATAAGTGCAGTTGATAAGAGAGTAATATTGTTGTCCTAAAGTTTTATCAGAATTCACACCTTTTTGTAGCAATGGAATAATTTTTGTGATTTTTTTCTTTGATTTTTGATTTGTTTTATTATATACAATACCTTCCGTCTATGTAGCGAGCTTTGGGCCGGTGGCTCCCAAACCAGTTGGCTTTAGGGCACCATGTGTTAAAACACCCCTACGAACTTAATTACTCAGACTTCAAATATATAGATTTTTGCAGCATCTTTGATCCATGTAACGAGCTTTGGGTCAGTGACTCCCAAACCAGTTGGCTTTAGGGCACTAGGTGTTAAAACACCCATACAGACGTAATAACTCGGATCTCAGAATTTTTTATTTTTTTTACTCCATTGGTTTTTGAGATGCTTCCTCCAATTAAACTAGAGCACTGAATATTACAAACTTTTCAATATTAGCTCATGTCCTTATGTTTCCATGTATATGATAATACCTGTCAACTGAGCATATGAAGATCCATTTTAGTCAATTTTATGGAGAAATTACAAATTAAATAATTTAAAATGAAATAAACAAAAATTAACTTATTTCAAAATATGACTGAGATACGTCTCAGGAGTGGAATCTCCTTACTCAGCTATCTCTTACCAATTTCACATTTTTAGTCAAAATAAACACAAAAACGCAAAACATTTTTGTAATTTTTGAAAATTTTCAAATTGTTTTTGTATTTTTCAAAAAAATTTGGACTAAAAACAAGGTACTGATCAACTAATTCCCACCCCCAAACCTAAATGAGACATTGTCCCCAATGTATTAAACAGTAGAAGTAGAATGTAGAAGATAATACCTGGTTAGCTGAAATTTTACAGGAAAAATTATCGATTAAGATCTATGTCCAATTTCCGCTTCTTACCACGATCGTTATTTGTCCATTTTTCAGTAAAAATTTCGACAAAATGTCCTTTAAAAAACTCAAAATTTCCCCAAATTCACCATAAAACTAACATACAACTTCGCCCCCAAATCTACAAAATTCACAAATCCAACACTTCCAAAGTCCAACCAATCGAATCCAACACTCTCAATACCACACAAATTATCAAATTTTCTTCCAATTTTCAATATTAATAATTTAAAATTCGGACCTGTGCTTCTTTGGTTTTGGGCTCGGCAGTGGGTGTCTCGCTGCTTGGTGGAATCGGCAAGGATGGCTCGGTCTCTGCAAATGGGTGGTTCTGTGGTTCAGTGTGGTCTCGGTAAGGGGTGGTTGTGTCTCGGCAGAGGGGGTTCGTGGCTTGGTGGACTCAGTGAAGGTTCGGCAAAGGCTCAGCGAAGGCGACTCACGGTGGTGTTGATGCGGTTATGGGTTGATTCGGTCTCAGAAGTATGGATCTCGGTTTGATGGTGACTCAGTTTAGATGGGTTTCTGGTTTCTGGTTTCGGTTAGGACTCATTACGACTCGGCTTGGTCACGGTGGTGAAGGTGAAGGTCTTGGCAAAGGCTCGGTTTCTGTTGCTGGTCTAGTTACGGTGGGAGAAATCAGTGGGTCTCGGCCGTGGGTTTTATGGTTTGGCAGTGGATGAAATCGAGTGAGATGATGGGTTAGGTTACTGGTTATAGCTCAGTGAAGAATCGGCAGTGGTGGAATTAGTCACGGTGGAGATGGTGGTATGGCTCGTGCGTGGCTTCTCTTTGATCGTGAATCTTGGCCGAAGGTTGGAAGCTCGGCCATAGGTCTCGGTTGTGGGTGGTGGTGGTTTGATGATTGAGTTTGTGTGGGTTATTTGTGATATTTGATGAGTTTAGAAGGTTTTGGTTGATGATTTGGTGATTAGATGGTCGGATGTTAGTGGAAGATTGAGAGGAAATGGCGAAATATTGAAGAATGAGAGTGAGATATGTGCCTGGTGGCTGCTGGTTTTGGACCTGTTACCGAACTCATGTCGCGACGCCAAATTACTTCTTGCGTGATCATATTAGAGTACCAGTTCTGTATCCCTACGTGATCATCATCTCCATATGACTGAAGTGACACTTCCATCTTGACATCACACCCAATACACTACGATTCTCAATAAACCCAGAAGAGGCGTACACAGAACCTGTTAAAGCCCCGGATGACCAAAACCAAAGAGTACTGATTGTCGTAAGAATTAGCGATGTAAGTCTCAGGTTAAGACCAAATACACCTACCCCGATTCAAATTCCATAGAAACATAGTCATACTACCAATGAGATTCTGAGGGGTCTATCCAGAGCGAAGGTGTTCTGTACCATCGGCAAATAGAACCTCATATTACACTTGCATGAGTATCCAATACCCAAATATATGAGAACTATGCCGTTACGCTTCCATAACGCGCACAAGTGTATTACTAGTCTATTCCGCATTATCGATGTCCAATCTCGATAATACTACGACTAGGGATATTTAATGATTAAACCTTACGTGGATTGATATTGTCTGATATCTTATTAATCCGGACTAATCATAGGACTTTTATCATTTTATATTAAAGTAATCTAATTACAAAATGATAAAATTGTAATTTCCTTTGTCACATAGTTAATTTGAACAAAAACCACAATGTATTTTACAAATAGTGATGCTATGGGTCAAAATTGTCCAATAATCTCCCACTTGGCCTATAGTCAATCACTCAAGTATCTAACACATGAACTATGTACATGTCGCTCAAACGTTTGCTGAGAAATAGCCTTTGTCAGCGGATCTTTAATATTGCCATCTAATGCGACTTCTCGATCTTCACATCGCCACGATGTATGATCTCACGAATCAGATTGAAATTTTGATGTACATGTTTGGATCGTTGATGAGACAGTGGTTCTTTAGCCTGCGCTATAGCCCCGTTATTGTCACAATATAAAGGAACTAGCTCAGCTGCTAATGGAACTACTCCTAATGTAATTAGGAGTTTACGAATCCAAACTTCCTCTTTTGCCGCCTCAGCTGCAGCGATATATTTTGCTCTTGTTGTTGAATCAGCAACAGTCTTTTGCTTGGAAGATTTCTAGCTCACTGCTCCATTGTTCAAACAAAATATATACGTAGATTGTGACTTACAATCGTCTTTATCGGTTTGGAAACTTGCATCGGTAAACCCAGTTACCTCAAGTTCTCCATCTCCATAGATTAAGAAAGTATCCTTAGTTCGTCTAAGATACTTAAGGATGTTCTTAACCACAACCCAATGACCATCACCTGATCGGCCTGATGGCGACTACACATTGTCAAAGCATACGAGACATCAAGTCTCATACATATCATGGCATACATGATCGATCCGACTACAGAAGCGAACGAGATCCGACTCATGTGACACTAGCAACAGTCCCCTCTTAGACTGATCCATGTTGAATCTCTTCAACACTTTTTCGATATACGAGCTCTGGGAGAGTCCAAGCATCTTTTTAGATCTATCTCGGAAGATCATTATTCCCATAATAAAAGTTGTTTCTCCCAGATCTTTCATGGATAATTTTAATGAAAGCCAAGCTTTCACCGATTGTAGCATGGGAATGTCATTGTCAATAAGCAATACATCATCTACGTAAAGGACAATGAATTTCAGTGCGCTCCCACTAACCTTCTTATATACACAAAAATCATCCTCGTTTTGAATGAAATCATAATCTTTTATGATCTCATCAAAATGTTGGTTCCAAGAATGTGATGTTTGCTTGAATCCATAAATGGATCGATTTAACTTGCAAACCTTGTTTGCATGTTTTGGTATGAAAAAATCATTAGGCTATTGCATATAAACATCCTCCAAAAAGTTTCCGTTAAGGAAAGCAGTTTTGACGTCCATTTTCCATATTTCATAATCGAAATATGCAGCAATAGCAAGCATTATCCGAATGGATTTAATCATGGCAACATGTGAAAATGTTTCGTCGTAATCGACACCATGTCGTTGACGATACCCTTTCACTACAAGCCTAGCTTTGTATGTTTGTATGTTTCCATTCATGTTCGTATTCTTCTTGAAGACCCATTTACAACCAATAGGCATTACGCCTTCTGGTGCATCAACCAATGTCCAGACTTGGTTGGTATACATGGAATCCATTTCGGACTTCATGGCATCTTTCCATAAAGCGGAGTCGATACCTTGTATCACTTCCTCATACGTAGCTGGCTCATTATCCTCAATAAGATTAATATCTACGTGAGGTGAGATCAGAAACCTATACCTCTCAGGTGGTTTTATGACTCTCTCCGACCTATATGCGGTTCTTATGTGTTAGAATGTTATGGTACAGTCTCATCCCTGATGAACTGTTCGTGTTCCGATAAGGAATCATTGCCAGGAATAGCATCACTCTGATTTTCATCGAGTTCTACTTTCCTCTCACTTAGAGCAACAAATACCTTGTTCTCTTGTGGGTGGTAGAAGTAATATCCTTTGGTTTCCCTAGGATAACCTACAAATAGGCACTTATCCGATTTGGGTTATAGTTTGGTACCATCCAAACATTTAACGTATGCCCAACAACCCCAAATCTTCAGGAATGAGAAACCCGGTTTCTTTCCTGTCCATATTTCATATGGAGTCTGTTGAACATACTTTGACGGAACCTTATTCAAAAAAAGTATTGCACTGTTCAATGTATATCCCCAGAAGAAAATTGGTAGCTCAGTGCGACTCATCAAAAACCTTACCATGTCCAACAAATTTCGATTTCTTTGTTTGGACACACCGTTTAATTGAGGTGTTCCGGGAGGAGTCGACTATGAAAGCATACCATACTCTTTCAAGTAATCGAGAAACTCATTTCTCAAGTATTCTCCACCACGGTCCGACCATAATGTTTTATATTTTTTCCGGTCTATTTTTCTACTTCGTGTCGAAACTCTTTGAATTTCTCAAATGTTTCTGACTTGTGTCTTATAAGATACACATAACCATAACGCGATGCATCATCCGTAAAGGTTATGAAGTATTCATATCCACCTCTAGCCTGGCTAGACATGGGCCCACATACGTCACTATGAACAAGGGCTAATAGTTCGGTGGCACATGCACATTTACCGCTAAAAGGTGTTTTAGGCATTTTGCATAATAAACAAGATTCACAGACGCCATATGAATTTGGATCAAATTCGTCCAAGTGTCCACTCTGTTAGTTATTATCTAGGTCCCAAGATCAAACAAAACATGAAATACATGTGTGAATACATCAACGGAGGTAGCGGAATACTCACATCGATCGGTTGAGACGATTTGAAGACGAATGAAGCCCAAAATACTCACTGCGAAGGGCGCCAAAACCTACAGTTCACTGCCTCCAAAAATAGAATTTTGAGTGACGAATTGGAGCTCCAAGCTTCGTCGAACGGATCCCGGCTCATGGGTGAACCTCCCTACCACCTTCGCAAGTCTCGTAGTGTGCTAGCACTTGCGGTTTTTGCCACAAAAACCCACTCTTGCTTCCCATTGCTCACGCCATAATGGTTCAAAACTGAAGAAAATCACTGGTTTGGGCGTGAGAGACATGAAGAGAGATGGAGATAAAATGTGTTGTTAACTTGATAAAAGTAAAAGCAAAAATTGATTAATATATGTTCCAAAAATAGATAATCAATTTTCATTTAACTTTATCAAATAAATCAAATGAATATTGGAGCCAAATCCATAAAGTTTTCCCTCCAAAATGCTTTTACACTTTATGTCAAGTCCATCACTATTCACATCAAGTCACTTTAATAAAGTGACATGTTGTCAAGTCACATCACTCACTCAAGTGACAAGTTGATTTGACGCTTGATGCGACTAATGATTTGACGCTTGATGCGACTTGCGATGCCGCACTCGAATTCGAAATACGAATGCGCTCGCAATCACACTCGGGCTCGGGTTCGCTAATTCCAAATTAACGATTTTTCCGTCGCGTCGTAATTAAATGATTACGCCTAGCGAATTCACTATTCAAGTCGCTAACGAATTAATTCTAAATTAATTCGTTCGCCCGAATTAAAATCTAATTTTAATTCCGCGTCGAAATCTAATTTCATTTAATATATCGAATATATTAATTTACCGATTAATTCCAAATTAATCTTTATCTCTCTCTAGATGATATTTTATCCTAGATAAAATATCTCCGTAATTAATCCTAGATTAATTTTCTCTTTCTTCTATATAATCCCAGATTATTTAAGAGTGCGAGTTATGCGTCATCGGTTGGATTATCGGGAAGCGACCCATGAGATCCCCGATAAGTTGGCAGTAAATGCGGTCGTCGGAGTATCCGAATCACGTACGTACCATGTACTACGTTCTACTACGATTTACGAGACAAGGTCGACTCCTAGCAAAGCACCAAGTCTACCCAATTCTCCGGACATATCCATTTAAGAATATTAAGATCTGTATCAAGCGTAGTATACCATTGTATTGTGCATATCGGCCCAGTATCGGATAGTCACGTGCTAGGGCTGGGGCTGGATAAGTGTCTGCCCCGTCCGAAACACATATCGGATGTCTGGTAACATAGTCTCTATAATCGGATATTCATGACCTGGTCACAATATCCCGATTGGATGCGCATCACTCAAGAGCACTAGTACCGTATCCTGTGTGACATCATCTCCACTATGACTGAAGTGATACTTCCGTCTCGACATCACACCCAATACACTACGACTCTCTGATAAACCCAGAAGTGGTGTACGCAGAACCGGTTAAAGCCCTGTACCACCAAGACCAAAGTCTATCGATTATCGCAAGTATTAGCGATGTAAGTCTCAGGTTAAGACTATACACACCTACCTTGATTTCGGCCTCCCATAGACACATAGTCATAATACCAATGGGATTCCGAGGGGTCTATCCAGAGCGAAGCTGTTTCCTGTACCATCGGTGAAACACGACCTCCTATCGCACTTGCATAAGTATCCGATACTTATATATATGAGAACTATGCCGTTGTGCCCTCACAACGCACACAAGTGCAATACTAGCCTATTCCGCATTATCGATGTCCAGTCTCGATAATACTCCGGCTAGGGATATTTAATGATTAATCCTTCGGGGATTGATACTGTCTCATATCATTCTCAATCCAGGAACTAATCATAGGGACCTCTCTTCATTTATATATCTATGGTGATCTAATCACAAATGATGAGAGTGCAATTTCCTTGTCACATAGTTAATTTGCTACAACAACACAATGATCTGTGCAAATAGTGACGCTATGGGTCATTTTGTCCAACAATCTCCCACTTGGCACATAGCCAGTCACTCAAGTGTCCCACACCCGAACTATGTACAGTTCGCTCAAATTGCTGAGGAAAGGTTTTCGTCAGCGGATTTGTTTGATTATCGTTTGACGCGATTTATACGATCATCACATCGCCACGATGTATGATCCGAACGAATCAGATGATATAGAAGTATATATCTGGATCGTCGATGAGACCTTTAATTCCTTAGCCTGTGCTGACGCCTAGCTCAGCTGCTAACAGAACTATATCTAATCTAATTAGATTTATTTTCGATCCAAATGGCTTCTTTTGCTGCCTCAGCTGCAGCAATAATCCGCATTTGTTGTTTATTCGGCAACAGTTATCTTGCTCGGAATATTTCCAGCTCACTGTCCCAGTGTTCAAACTTAATAGTACCGTATTATTTAATCGTTTGGAAACTTGCAGCAGTGATCCCAGTCACTTCAAGTTCTCCTTCTCCATAGTTTAAGATAACATCTTTAGTTCTCTGAGATACTAACAGATGTTCTTAACTTCAATCCAGTGACTGTCACTTGGATTGACCCGATTGTGACTCCATATGCTCGAAGCGTATGAGACACCAAATCAAGTACATTTTAAATGTACAATTTCCAGAGAGTGTTAACCAACTCCAAATCTATCCCAGTAGATCTTTATTCCTTGAATAAAGGTTGTTACTCCCCAGAATTCTACGGAGAATTCTATTGAAAGCCAAGCTTTCATCAATTGCTATATGGGAATTTACTGTCAGTGCGCTCTCCCACTAACCTCCTTATATACACAAGAATTATTTCGTTTTGATTCAAATCATAAACCATTATGATTATTTCAAAACGACAATTCCAAGAACCTCATGTTTGCATTAATCCAAACATGGATCGCATAACCCGCAAACCTTGTTTGTCGGTTATACAAAATCGTCAGGATGTTGTAAACATCCTCCAAAAGGTTTCCTTTTCAGGAAAACGATTTTGATCTATAACTGACACATTTCATAAATGAAATACGCAGTTATCAACAAGCATCTTCAAAATGGATTTACCATGGCAACAGGTAAAAGGTTGAACCGTTATTAACACAATGTTGATAACGATACCTTTCCGTCAAAAGCCCAGCTTTGTACGTTGGTATGTTGCCTTCCATGTATGTCTTCCTTGAAGACGTTAATGTACCAATAGGCACAATGCCTTGTGGTACAACAACTAGTATCCAAAATAGTTGTTATACATGGAATCCATTTCGGACTCATGGCACTTTGCCATAATAGGGAGTCGATACCTCGTATCACTTCCTCAAAACGTAGTCGGATGGTACACACCTCCATAAGATTGACATCTTTATGGGGTTAGATCAGAAACCCATACCCTAGGTTGTTTTCTGACTCTATCCGATCTACTAGTTTCTTGTGTATTTGAAGATTAATGGTATAGAATCATCATAGATGAACTATTTGTGTTCCATTAAGGACTTCGTGCCTAGAACAGTATTACTCCGATTTTCATCGAGTATCACTATCCTCCCACTGACCACTGCATATCGGTATTCCTCTCAGGAAAATGCATGGTGAGCAACAATCACATTGTTCTCATGTGAGATTTATAAGTACTATACTTATGGTTTCCCTTAGGATAACCTATATTGGCACTTATCCAATTTGGGTCCTTAGTTTGGTATCATCCAAACGTTATGCCTGGCATACCCAAATTATCAGGAATGAGAAACCTCGTTTCTTCCCTGTTCATATCCTATATGACATCTGTCAACAGATTTATATGGAACCTTATTCTAAATAAGTTTTGCACTGTTAATACATATCCTATTGAAGGAAACAGTAGCTCAGAGCGACTCGTGATAACCTTATCATGTCCAACAAAATTCGGTTTTTAGTTCGGACACACCGTCTAACTGACGTGTCTCGGGAGGAGTCCTCATTTGAAAGAATACCGTACTCTTTCATGTACGTATGAAACTTACTGCTTAAGTATTTTCCATTACGGTCTTACCGTGGCGGAATAATACTATAGCCGATCTGTTTATTTACTTCGTGTCGAAACTTTAAAGTTTCCGATTTGTGTTCTTCAAAAGAAACACATAACCATAACGTGATGCCACATCCGTTAAGGTCACGAAATATTCATGTTCACATCTAGCCTAGCTAGATATGGGCCCACTTACTTCACCATGAATAGGGCTAACAGATCGGTGGCCCTTTTACTATTACCAAGTAAATAGTATTTTAGGTACTTTACCTAATAAACTAGATTCGCAGACCTTATTTGAATAGTCAAATCAGTCCTAGTACCCACTCTTCAAAAGTGTGGATATACGAGTCTCGTTTAATTGTGTCCTAGACAACAATGCCACAAATAAGTCTCTATTGATCAAATCAATTTGAGCTATTTATTTGTCATTTTTATATGTTTGAGATTTTATTTTATTCAAAATATAATTCTGTTATTCACATCTAATGTGTTTATCTCAGTATCATCTTATATAATAAAACACTTTAGTGTTCTAGAATATAAAGGTTTATCCGCAACGGATTAAACACTGATATAGAGATAATGTCTCTAGTCAAACTAGTTACATTATAACAGTTCCTATTTAAGTACATACCCAAAGGGTAGTTCCTAAACTTAGGTATCTACGGTCGAAACAGCGACTTTCGTCCCGTTTCCGATTCACAGAGAAATCTCGGCTTGAAGTCAGTATCCTGCTCATAGCGGATTCTGAACATCAATACATATATTTTATGTACCACACTAAGTATTTAAAATCCAATTTCAATACTAGTAGTGAACATAACTTTGACAAATATTTTTAAAGTTAGAGCCTCGCCCTTTCTTTAATTCCTTCGTGTCTTCCATATCCAAATGGTAGTCACTTTGGGATATGTCAATTATCCTTTTCAATGTTTCACAAACCTTTGGCCAAGCCTTGGGTTTTGGAATATCGAAACGATGTGCACCTTGTGCAACATGCCCAATTGCAAACTTTGACTTTTCTCCATTAGAATAGTCAATTAATTCTCTAAGAATTATTAATTGCAATTTTAATACTTTTTAAATCTAAAGATAGATTTATTTCAAGTATATTAAATTAAGCACTAAAGTCATCATCACATAAATCTTCCAAAGATTTATGCTCTACTTATTTGCTTAATTATGGGCTAGATATAATTAGTTATTTTATCCAATAAAGTAACCTATTATTAATTCCAATTGAAAATTAAATTATTTAAAACATTTAATCCAAGGATTATATATTTTAATATTCAACTTTCAATCTTTTATGATTTCAATAGTCCAACTATTTAATCAATTTAATAAGGTACTATTCATTATAATGATTACAATAATCCAATTATTTAATCAACTATAATTTTAATATTGATTGATTACTATAATCCAATTATAAAATCAACTATTATTTCAATGAGTTTGTATATAGTCCAACTATATATATTTAAAACAACATAAAATATTAGTCCAACTAATACTTTTAATTAATATGACGAGTAAAATATAGATGAGCGCGTTTAGCGAGTATTCGAACGAATGTTGCAAATTCAATACTTGCCTCCCACTATTTTTCGTCGAGCCTCTAACCCTCTGTCGAGTACTCGGGAAACCGTGTTTCCTAGTGGGCTAGGATCCCGTTAATATCACACACACTTTGACTTTGGCCAACAAATTGTATGATAATTAACTAGGTAGATCTCGAAGATCAATTGGATCCCATCCAACTCCTAGATCCAGTAGGTGGACATCCAAGTCCCAAACATATATCTAATATATGCCTATATATCGAATATATACCCTAACCTTTTTCCTCTGAATCAACTAGGCTTGGCTTTGGCACAACAAACCTAGTGATCCCAGTCAAGCGCGGACCCATTGACATGGAAGCTTCGTAATCAATGTCAATGGACAAGAAGTGGTCTTGACTTTGGCCAACAAACCACAACTTGGACACGACACCGATATGGAACAAAGCCTCGTGATTAAAACACATCTTCGACGGACAAGGGCTTGACTTTGGCCAACAACCCCTGCCAATCTCGGATCTTGAGCAAGAATCACTCAATGGAAGGAAAAAAACGCATGATATTTAACGAGGGTTTTTCGCGTGCAAATTGGCTACCAATTTAATTATCTTTGTTAAGGTCTCATCATCATACACCCTTAAACATGCATTCTAAATACATAATAAAGCGAGTATGAAAATAAATAATAATGATATGCGGATGGATACTTTACACATTGATCCTAGATCAAATCTCTCCCTTTCTCACTCAAGCTAGCACTTGTATTACTTCTACCCGTTACACTACACTTCTAAAGAAACCTCATTTACATGGAGGGGAATAGGTGAGAAGAGAATACAAAGAGAATGAAGGTGATAAGGCTGGACACGCAGGTCCAATTTAATAAATCGAATTTATTACAACAATTTCTAAAATTGCCCCACCCGACTAATATCCATCCGATATACATTATTCATACAACACAACCAAGTATTCACACACATAAGCATGCTATCAATCAATCTAATCAAATTAATTAATCTGATAATTAAGTGATCATCCAATGTTCAAACAACGATTTGATTTTGTTCGAGTCAAACTCGTTTTTGCGAATAAGTACTTAAAGTACGAATTCATGAATTAAATTAAACTACATCATTAAATCTAATTTAACATGTATTTAATACTAATTCACTATTCAATTCCAAATTAAATATTACACTTTTATTTAATAAACCTTTTACGATTTAAATTCCAAATTTAATCGTAACGCGTCTCAAAGACCGATTAACGTCCAACGTCAATTCAATTAAGGTCCAATGGGCTTTTAATTGATTTCTTAAGGCGTGGACTTTTGGTCAACTCGGGTCAAACCGATAACCAAAGTCCAATCCGGGATTTACCCCATAAGCCCATAAATCAATCTTGGCCCATTAGGCCCAATTAAACTTTAAAGGTTCATTAAGTCGCATTTGGGCTTTATGGTTGTGGTTTTGGGCCCAATAGATCCAATCCATTGGCCTAAACCCAACTTGATAAAATCAAGCCCAATAGCCCAATTACAACATTAGTCCAATTTCCAAAATTAGGCCCATTAATTAAATATACAAAATCCAATTCATATTCAATTAATCTAAAGTGTATTACATGATTAATCAACTAAATCAATATTTCTAAAACACCATATTAGTCCAATTAATCATTCTCATTATCATTATCATATGTCCAACACATAAATGAAAAAATCAAACCCATTACATGCTTTAATGCTCTCGGCCAAAGGATGATTTTGTGTCCGATTTGGTTTCAATCCAATCGAACCCACAATCGACATTAAATCAACATCCTAAATGATTTCATACACATCCAATGTCATAAAATCAAAAAATACCAAGACATTAGGGCATAGTTACATTCGGCCAACATAAGATTTTGGGGTTTTTTGTCCAATTCAAAGTACAATCCAATTGACCTCAAATTAACATCAAACATTATGATTCCAATTCATCTAATGAATCAAAAAACAAAAAATTTCCAAGAACCCAAAATAGCTAACATTCGGCCAAGGTAATCAATTTGGGGAAAATAATTCCAAATCATTTTTCAACAATTGGTCCAACCAAAATGAAATTAAACATGTTATAAGCATACTTAAACAATCAATTTATTCAAATCATGCTCAACAAACATTTACCCAAATTTTAAGCCCTACATTTTTCATGCTTGAACCTAGGCTCTGATACCATTGTTAGTTATTATCTAGGTCCCAAGATCAAATAAGACATGAAATACATGTGTGAATACATCAACGGAGGTAGCGGAATACTCACATCGATCGGTTGAGACGATTTGAAGACGAATGAAGCCCAAAATGCTCACTGCCAAGGGCGCCAAAACCTGCAGTTCACTGCCTCCAAAAACAGAATTTTGAGTGACGAATTGGAGCTCCAAGCTTCGTCGAACGGATCCCGACTCATGGGCGAACCTCCCTACCACCTTCGTAAGTCTCGTAGTGTGCTAGCACTTGCGGTTTTTGCCACAAAAACCCAACTCTTGCTTCCCATTGCTCACGCCATAATGGTTCAAAACAGTGAAGAAATACACTGGTTTGGGCGTGAGAGACATGAGAGAGATGGAGATAAAATGTGTTGTTAACTTGATAAAATGTAAAGCAAAAATTGATTATATATATGTTCCAAAAAATAGATAATCAATTTTCATTTAACTTTATCAAATAAATCAAATGAATATCGGAGCCAAATCCATAAAGTTTTCCCTCCAAAATGCTTTTACACTTTATGTCAAGTCCATCACTATTCACATCAAGTCACTTTAATAAAGTGACATGTTGTCAAGTCACATCACTCAAAGTGACAAGTGATTTGAAGCTTGATGCGACTAATGATTTGACGCTTGATGCGACTTGCGATGCCGCACTCGAATTCAAAATACGAATGCGCTCGCAATCACACTCGGGCTCGGTTCGCTAATTCCAAATTAACGAACTTTCCGTTGCGTCGTAATTAAATGATTACGCCTAGTGAATTCACTATTCACGTCGCTAACGAATTAATTCTAAATTAATTCGTTCGCCCGAATTAAAATCTAATTTTAATTCCGCGTCGAAATCTAATTTCATTTAATATATCGAATATATTAATTTACCGATTAATTCCAAATTAATCTTTATCTCTCTCTAGACGGTATTTTATCCTAGATAAAATATCTCCGAAATTAATCCTAGATTAATTTTCTCTTTCTTCTATATAATCCCAGATTATTTAAGAGTGCAAGTTATGCGTCATCGGTGGATTATCGGGAAGCGACCCATGAGATCCCCGGATAAGTTGGCAGTAAATGCGGTCGTCGGAGTATCCGAATCACGTACGTACCATGTACTACGTTACTACTACGATTTACGAGACAAGGTCGACTCCTAGCAAAGCACCAAGTCTACCCAATTCTCCGGACATATCCATTTAAGAATATTAAGATCTGTATCAAGCGTAGTATACCATTGTATTGTGCATATCGGCCCAGTATCGGATAGTCACGTGCTAGGGCTGGGGCTGGATAAGTGTCTGCCCCGTCCGAAGCACATGTCGGATGTCTGGTAACATAGTCTCTATAATCGGATATTCATGACCTGGTCACAATATCCTGATTGGATGCGAATCACTCAAGAGCACTAGCACCGTATCCTGTGTGACATCATCTCCACTATGACTGAAGTGATACTTCCATCTTGACATCACACCCAATACACTACGACTCTCTGATAAACCCAGAAGTGGTGTACGCAGAACCGGTTAAAGCCCTGTACCACCAAGACCAAAGTCTACCGATTATCGCAAGTATTAGCGATGTAAGTCTCAGGTTAAGACTATACACACCTACCTTGATTTCGGCCTCCCATAGACACATAGTCATAATATCAATGGGATTCCGAGGGGTCTATCCAGAGCGAAGCTGTTTCCCGTACCATCGGTGAAACACGACCTCCTATCGCACTTGCATAAGTATCCGATACTTATATATATGAGAACTATACCGTTGTGCCCTCACAACGCACACAAGTGCAATACTAGCCTATTCTGCATTATCGATGTCCAGTCTCGATAATACTCCGGCTAGGGATATTTAATGATTAATCCTTCGGGGATTGATACTGTCTCATATCATTCTCAATCCAGGAACTAATCATAGGGACCTCTCTTAATTTATATATCTATGGTGATCTAATCACAAATGATGAGAGTGCAATTTCCTTGTCACATAGTTAATTTGCTACAACAACACAATGATCTGTGCAAATAGTGACGCTATGGGTCATTTTGTCCAACACACTCTTCGAAAGTGTGGATATTCGAGTCTTGTTAATATGTCCCAGACGATAATGCCACATACAAGTTTCATCTTTGTTACTTAATTTAATCCTTTTGTTTGTCATGTTATATGTTTGAGAGTGATTTATATTCAAAATATAAAGGCCATTTTTAACATCAGCACTACATATCTCAAAATCATTTTTATAAACAAAACACCTCGTGTTTCTGAAAACAAAAGTATACCCACATTAGATTAAACAAGATACAGATATAATGTTTATAGTCAAACTAGGTACATAATAGCAGTCTGATAAATTAAGTACATGCCCTGAGGGTCAAAATGTAGGTCCCAACAGCCAGAATGGTGACTCTAGTCCCATTTTCAACTCGGAGGTCGATCTCTCCTGAAGCCAGTACATATATGAGTACCACAACCAGAATCAAAAATCCATTTTTTAAAACTAGAATTAGACATGTTTATTTCAATAACAAACATACATGATGCCGGTGCCTTGCCCGCTTTCACTTCCTTCATTTGCGACTTGTACTCACGGTAGTCACGCTTCCAGTAACCCCGTTTGCCAAACTGTAGGCAGACATCTTGGGATTTGTCATTTGCCTTCCCAGAAGACTTTGATGATTTGGCCTTGCCCTTTCTCTTCGTCTTCTTCTTCATACCTCCAAAAGCCTTCGGCCAAGCCTTGGCTTTCTGAGATGTCGAAGCGAAGTGCGCCTCACGCTTCTTGCCCTTTAAAAGCTCTTTTTCGGCCTCTTTCAGCATTACCATCAACTCTCCAAGAGTCATCTTTTGGTTCATCATATTGTAGTTCATGATGAACCCGCTTCAGCTATCAGAAAGAGACTATAAGATCAAATCTATGGAAGTCTCAGCCTCAAAGGTTATGCCTAGCTGACCCAGTTGTTCGATGTCAGCAATCATCTGTGACATATGGTGCTCGACAGATGTACCCTCTGACATTCGAGAGCGAAAGAGCTTCTTCTGTAATTCATACTTCTGCGATCTAAGGTTAGATCGGTGAAGGTCCTTCAATTTCGACATCATTTCGTGGGGATCCAATCCCTTGTTTTGACGACGAAATTGTGGGGTCATTGCAGCAAGCATGGAGGATTGAGCAGTTGAGTTGTCATCACTGTGAGTCTTCTAAAGCTCAAGTTCAAGTGGGTGCTCAATTCCGGGCTTAGGCCCGAGAGGTCTCTCTATCGTATAAAGCATCTTCTTAGCCCCCAGGACAATCCTGAGGTTCATATCTCAGTCAGGAAAGTTCACCCCATTAAAGACATTTTCCCCCACGATAATATCCCTAACGTTGATCTTTCCAGCCATTTTAATTGCAATAGTCTAACTATTCAATTAACGATTACGGGTACAGTCCAACTGTTAAAAGGAAATAATAAAATATTAGTCCAACTAATATAAATATATAATGACGAAAATAATTTGAAAGCGCGTATTTTGCAAGTATTTAAACGAAATTGCAAATTCAATACTGGCCTCCCACTATTTTTCGGCGAGCCTCTAACCCTCTGTTGAGTACTTGGGAAACCTGGTTTCCTAGTGGGCTAGGATCCCGTTAAATAACACACAACCTTGACTTTGGCCAACAAGTTGTATGATACTTAATTAGGTAGATCTCTAAGATCAATTGGATCCAATAAAATTCCTAGATTCGGTAGGTGAACCTCAAAGTCTGAAACATATATACAATATATATGTTAATATATCCAATATATTTCCTAATCTTTTCCTCTGAATCAACTAAGCCTTGGATTTGGCTCAACAAGCTTAATGATTTCAGTTAAGTGGGACCCATTGATAGTGGGAAAGCTTCGTAATCCATGTCGATGAACAAGAAGTGACCTTGACTTTGGCCAACAAGTCACAACTACCGAAGACATGGGATATATAACAAAGCCTTCGTGGTTCAAACACATCCGCGATGGACATTGATCTTGACTTTGGCCAACAAACCAATGCCAATCTTGGATCTTGAGAGAGAACCACTCAATGTAATGAAATCGCTAAATATTGTAGTGAGGATTTTTCACGTAAATTGACCACCAATTTATTATCTTTGATTAAGTCTCATCATACACCCTTAAGCATGCATTCTAAAAGCATAATTAGGCGCGAAATAAATAATAATGATATGCGGATGGATATTTAATAAATTGTTCCTATAACAAATCTCTCATCTTTCCTCTCTCCCGCTTGCACTATTCTAACTTCTATCCAATTACATAATACAGTAAAGAAACCTCATTAACATTGAGGGGAATTGGTGAGAAGAGAAATAAAAAGGTCAAGAGATAAAAGGCTGGACACGCAGGTCCAATTTAATAAATTCTAAATTTACTACAACAATTTCAAAATTGCCCTCACCCTTCTAATATCCATCTGATATACATTATTCATACAATACATCCGTGTATTCACACAAAGCATGTTATTCAATCTATCTAATCCAATTAATTAATCTTTGAATTAATGACCATCCAATGTTCAAACAACGATTTGATTTCCGTGAGTCCAACTCGTTTGAGAATATTTACTCTGTTGGTTTCTAATTAGGTCCAAGATCATTATAAGCATGAAAATAACATGTGAATACATCAACGAAGGTAGCGAAATACTCACATCGATCGGTTGAGACGATTTGGTGAAGAATAAAACTCATTTTCCCCTCCTTGGACAGTCACAGCAGTGGCAGAATTTTGATTCACCATTTTCAGTTTTGATCCAACATTTTGAGCTCCAATCTTCGTATAACGATTCCCGGCTCGTGGGTGGGTTTCCCTAACACCTTCGTATGACTCTTGGTGTGCTAGCAATTGGCAATTTTGCCACAAAAATTGCCCAAAATGGCTCCTCACTGCTCGGCAAAACCAGGCAATTCACTTCCCTTTGGGCGTGACTATTAGAGAGAAAAAGATGAAGATGAAAGAGAGATGAGTTGTGTTAAGTGTCTTAGAAAAGTGTAAATCAATTACCTTATATATTTTCCAAAATATATTAAAGGTATATACACAAATTTGGCTTTCACAAAGTCAAAGATTTTACTTTCCAACCACTTCACTATTCTAACAACTTATATCACTCAAAGTGACAAGTTGTCTTTTCAATCAATCAATCACATCAATCAGTCAAATGTCACATCACTCAAAGTGACATGTGATTTGACGCTTGATGCGACTAATGATTTGACGCTTGATTTGACTTGCGTGCCGCATTCGAATTCGAAATACGAATGCGCTCGCAAATAATCTCGGGCTCGGGTTCGTTAATTCCAAATTAACGAATTTTCCGTTGCGTCGTAATTAAATGATTACGCCTAACGAAATCACTATTCACATCGCTAACGAATTAATTCTAAATTAATTTGTTCGCCGGAATAAAAATCTAATTTTAATTTTGCGTCGAAATCCAATTTCGTTTAATATTTCGAATATATTAATTAATCGATTAATTCCAAATTAATCGTTATCTCTCTTTAAAGGATATTTTATCCTAGATAAAATATCTCCGCAATTAATCCCAGATTAATTTTCTCTCTATTTTAATTAATCCCAGATTAATTAAAGTGCGAGTCATACGTCATCGGTGAATCATTGGGAAGCGACCCATGAGATCCCCGGATATGTTGGCAATAAATACGGTCGTCAGACTATCCGAACATGTAAGTACCAAGTACTACGTTTTACCGATTTACAAGACAAGGTTGGCTTCTAGCAAAGCGTCATGCCTACCCAATTCTCCAGAAATATCCTAACAGGAATAAAAGATCTGTATCAGACGTAGTATACATAGTATCGTGTATGTCGATCCAGTATCAGATGTCACGTGCTAGGCCTGGGGTTGGAATTGTGTCGGCCCCGTACGAAGCACATGTCAGATGTCTAGTGACTAGTCTCTATAATCGAATAAACCTGACCTTGTCATTTTATCCCGATAGCTGCAGCATTTAAGAGAACCAGTCTCGTATCCTACGTGACCATCATCTCCATATGACTGGAGTGACACTTCCGTCTTGACATCACACCCAACACACTACGATTCTCAATATACCCAATATTGGCGTACACAGAACCGGTTAAAGCCCTGGACGACCGTAACTAGAGTATATCGATTGTCGCAAGTATTAGCGGTGCAAGTCTCAGGTTAAGACCAAATACACCTACCCTGATTTTAGACTTCCATAGACACATAGTCATACTACCAATGGAATTCCGAGGGGGTCTATCTAGAGCGAAGCTGTTTCCCGTACCATCGGTAAAACATAACCTCCTATTACTCTTGCATGAGTATCCTATACCCAAATAAATGAGAACTATGTCGTTGTGCCCTCATAAAAGCGCACAAGTGTAATACTAGTCTTTTACGTATTTATCGATGTCCAATCTCATTAATACTCTTACTAGGGATATTTAATGATTTATCCTACGTGGACTGATACTGTCTCATATCATTCTCCATCCATGAACAAATCATAGGGACCTCTCATCATTTATACATCTAGGTGATCTAATCACAAATGATAAGAGTGCAATCTCCTTTGTCACATAGTTAATTTGTACAACAACACCGTGATCTGTACAAATAGTGACGCTATGAGTCATAATTGTCCAACAATCTCCCACTTGTCCTATAGCCAGTCACTCGAGTGCTTGACACCCGAACTATGTACGGTTGGCTCAAATTACTGAGAAAAGCTTTCGTCAGCAGATTTGCAAGATTATCATCTGATGCGATTTATACGATCATCACATCGCCTCGATGTATGATCAGAACGAATCAGATGAATAGTCGAAGTATATATCTGGATCGTTGATGAGACCATTAATTCTTTAGCCTTTACTGACGCCTAGCTCAGCTGCTAACAGAATTATATCTAATCTAATTAGATTTGTTTATCGACCAGAAGGCTTCTATTGCCGCCTTAGCTGCAGCAATTACCAGCATTTTTTGTTTATTCGGCAACAGTATCTTGCTTGGATGATTTCCAGCTAACTGTTCTGTTATTCAAATTGTATAGTACCGTTTGCGACTTATAGTCATTTTATCGGTTTAGAAAACTTGCAGTACTGATCCCAGTCACTTCAAGTTCTCCATCTCCATAGATTAAGACAACATCCTTAGATCTCTCAGATACTAACGGATGTTCTTAACATCAATCCAGTAAATATTACTCGGATTGGCCTGTTTGTGAATCCATATGCTCAAAGCGTATGAGACACCAGGTCACGTATATTTTTCAATGTACGATTTCTCGGAGAGTTTCAATAACTTTAAATCTTTCCTAGAATAAAGGTTGTTTCTCCCAAGAATTCTTCGGAGAATTTTATCGAAAGCCAAGCTTTCACCGATTGTTATTTTGGGAATATCATTTCCAAGAAATGACATATATTATCATTATTTTATAGGACAACCACTGTCAGTGCGCTCCCACTAACCCTCTTATATACACAAGGATCTTTGCGTTTCGAATTAAATCATAGACCATTATGATTACATCAAAACGACAATTCCAAAAACCTATGCTTGCTTCAATCCAAACATGGATCGAATAACCTGCAAACCTTGTTTGCTAGTTTTGGTACGACAAAACCGCCAGGATGTTGAAAACATCCTCCAAAAGGTTTCCTTTTCAGGAAAGCGATTTTTCCGTAAAGCTGACATATTTCATAAATGAAACATGCAGCTTTAGCAAGCATTATCCAAATGGATTGACCGTGGCAACAGGTAAAAGGTTGAATCGTAATCAACACAATGTCGATAACGATACCTTTCCGCTAAAAACCTAGCTTTATACGTTGGTATGTTGCCTTTCATGTACGTCTTCCTTGAAGACTTATATAGTACCAGTAGGCACAATGCCTTGTGGTACGTCAACTAGTATCCAAACATGTTGATATACATGGAATCCATTTCGGACTCATGACACTTTGTCATATTTGGGAGTCGATACCTTGTATCACTTCCTCATACGTAGTTAGTTGGTATACCTCTATAAGATAGACATCTTTATGAGGTGAGATCAGAAACACATACCCCAGGTTGTTTTCTGACTCTCTCCGACTTACGCGGTTCTTGTGTATTCGAAGATTATTGGTAATAGTTTCATCCTTAATGAACTATCTGTGTTCCATTAAAGACTCGGTGCCATGAACAGTATTACTCCGATTTTCATCGAGTTTTACTATCCTCCCACTTACCACTGCATATCGGTATTCCTCTCAGGAAAACCGTATGGTGAGCAACAATCTAATTGTTCTCTTGTGAGTTGTATAAGTAATATACTTATCGTATCCCTAAGATAACTTACAATTGGCACTTATCCAATTTGGGTTTTAGTTTGGTATCATCCAAACATATGCCAAGCATACCCAAATTATCAGGAATGAGAAACTTGGTTTCTTTCATGTTCATATTTAATATGAAATCTGTTTAACAGATTATAATGGAACCTTATTCTAAATAAGTTCTTGCACTGTTTAAAGCTTATCCATTGAAGGAAATGGTAGCTCAGAGCGACTCATGATTAACCTTATCATGTCCAACAAGATTCGGTTACTCAGTTCGGACACACCGTCAAACTGACGTGTTCCGGGAGGAGTCCTCATTGAAAGAATACTTTACTCTTTCAAGTATGTAAGAAACTTATTACTTAAGTATTTTCCATTACGGTCTTACCGTAACGGTTTAATACTATAGCCGATCTGTTTGCCTATTTCGTGTCGAAACTTAAAAGTTTCCGATTTGTGTTCTTCAAAAGAAACACATAACCATAACGCGATGCCACATCCGTAAGGTCACGAAATATTTATATCCACTTCTAGCCTAGCTAGATATGGGCCCACTTGCTTCACTATGAACTAGGGTTAACAGATAGGTGGCATTTACACTTTCACCAAGTAAATAGTGTTTTAGGCACTTTGCCCAATAAACTAGATTTGTAGACTTTATTTGAATAGAATCAAATCAGTCCTAGTACCCACTCTTCGAAAGTGTGGATATACGATTCTTGTTTAATTGTGTCCCAGACATCAATGCCACAATTAAGTTTCTTCTGATCAAATCAGTTGAGCTATTTATTTATCATGTTATATATTTGAGATATTATTTATATTCAAAATATAAATGTTGTTATTCACATCTAATGTGTTTATCTCAATATCATCTTTATATAATAAAACGCTTTAGTGTTCTAAAATATAAAGGTTCACCCGCAGCGGGTCAAACACTGATATAGAGATAATGTTCCTAGTCAAACTAGTTACATTATAACAGTTTCTAAATTTAGGTACACACCCGTAGGTAGTTCCTAAACTTAGGTATCCACGGTTAAAACAGCGACTTTCGTCCCGTTTATAATTCGCAGATTAAATCTCAACTGAAGTCAGTATCCTACTCACAGCAGATTCTGAACTTCAATATATATTTATGTACCACACTAAGTATCTAAAATCCAATTTTAATACTAGTAGTGAACATAATTTTGACAAACATATTTGAAGTCAGAGCCTTGTTCGTCTTCAATTCCTTCATGTCTGTTTTGTCCAAACGGCAATCACGCTTCCGCGATCCCGTTTGCCATATTTAGCAGACATTTTGGGATATGTCCTTTATCTTCCCAGAAGATTATAATGATTTTGCATTGGCCGGTTTCAATACTCCAGAAGCCTTTTGGCCAAACCTTGGCCTTCTAGAATATCGAAGTAAGGTGCGCCTTGCGCTACTTGCCTTATTGCTAAGTTTTGAATTTGTCTCCTTGAGAATAGTCATTAACTCTCCAATAGTTATAATTGCAATTAAGAACTTCTAAGATCTAATAAAAGATCTATGAAGATCCTTCAATCTTGTCATCATACTTTAAAGATCTAATCCTTAGTTCTGATTCAGAAATTAAGGAGTCTACTGTGGTAAGTATAATGGATTAAGCACTAAGGTTATCATCACATAATATTCCTAAGATTATGCTCTACTGTTTGCTTAACTCCGGGCTTAGGCTTAATATATTATTTTATCAAATAAAATAAGTTATTATATTTCCAGGACCATCCTGAAATTTATTCCCAATTTGAAAATTAAACCATTTAAATACATTTTCCCGAAGATTATGTTTTAAATGACAATCTTTCAATTTTATCTTGATTTTAATAGTCCAACTATTTAATCATCGATTTAGGTACTATTTAATATAATGATTACTATAGTCCAACTATATAATCAACTATACATTAATAGATTAAATTCAATTATATTGATTACTATAATCCAATTATAAAATCAACTATAAATGAATAGTTTGAATATATAGTCCAACTATTTATTAAAACAACATTTTAAATATTAGTCTAACTAACATTTAATTTCTAACGACGAATGATATTTTTTTGAGCGCGTATGGCGAGTAATTGAACGAATATTGCAAATTCAATTCTTGCCTCCCACTATTTTTCGGCGAGCCTCTAACCCTCTGTCGAGTACTCGGGAAATCGTGTTTCCTAGTGGGCTAGGATCCCGTTAAATGTCACACAATCTTGACTTTGGCCAACAAATTGTATGATAATTAACTAGGTAGATCTCTAAGATCAATTGGATCCAATCCAATTCCTAGATCCAGTAGGTGGACATCCAATTCCGAAACATATATCCCATATATGCCTATATATCCAATATATACCCTAACCTTTTTCCTCTGAATCAACTAAGCCTTGGCTTTGGCACAACAAACCTAGTGATCCAAGTCAAGCGCGACCCATTGACCATGGAAAGCTTCGTAATCAATGTCGAGTGACAAGAAGTGGTCTTGACTTTGGCCAACAAACCACAACTTGGACAAGACACCGATATGGAACAAAACTCTCGTGATTCAAACACATCTTCGACGGACAAAGGGCTTGACTTTGGCCAACAACCCAATGCTAGTCTCGGATCTTGAGTAAGAATCACTCAATGGAAGAAAAAACGCTTGATATTATTTGAGGGTTTTTCGCGTGCAAATTGGCAACCAATTTATTATCTTTGTTAAGTTCTCATCATCATACACCCTTAAACATGCATTCTAAACACATAATAAAGCGAGTATGAAATTAAATAATAATGATATGCGGATGTATACTTAACACATTGATCCTAGATCAAATCCCTCCCTTTCTTCTCTCATGCTAGCACTTGTATTAAATCTACCCGTTACACTACACTTCTAAAGAAACCTCATTTACATTGATGGGAATAAGTGAGAAGAGAATACAAAGAATATAGAGGTGATAAGGCTGGACACGCAGGTCCAATTTAATAAATCAAATTTATTACAACAATTTCCAAAATTGCCCCACCCGACTAATATCCATCCGATATACATTATTCATTCATCACAACCATGTATTCACACAAGCATGTTATCAATCAATCTAATCAAATTAATTAATCTGATAATTGCGAGTCAAACTCGTTTTGCGAATAAGTACTCAAAGTACGAATTCTCGAATTAAATTAAACTACATCATTAAATCCAATTTAATATGCATTCAATTCTAATTCGTTATTTAATTCCAAATTAAATACTACACTTTATTAATGAAATTTTACGACTTAAATTCCAAATTTAATCGCAACGGGTTTCAAAACCCGATTAACGTCCAACGTCAATTTAATTAAAGTCCAATGGGCTTTTAATTGATTTCTTAAGGCGTGGACTTTTGGTCAACTCGGGTCAACCGAAAACCAAAGTCCAATCCGGGAGTTACCCCATAAGCCCATAAATCAATTTTGGCCCATTAGGCCCAATTAAACTTTAAAGTCCATTAAGTCGCATTTGGGCTTTATAGTGGCGGTTTTGGGCCCAATTGGATCCAATCCAATTTGCCTTAACCCAACTTTGTACAACAAAGCCAATTAAGCCCAATAACAACACTAAAGGCCCAAATCCAATTTTAAGCCCAATTTAATTAAATACAAAAATTCCAAATTTCATACTTTAATTAACCAAAGTGCATTAACATAATTAATCACCCAAATCATTTTTTTCCAAAACATAAATTAGGCTAATTAATCATGCCATCTACATTAATTAGTGTCCAACACATTTTATCAAAAATCAAACCCATTTATACATGCTTTAGGTCTCGGCCAATGGAGTGATTTTTATCCGATTCGAATTCAATCCAATTAATTTCACAATGGATATTAAATCCACATCCCGAATGACTTCCAACACATCCAATGTCCAAAAATCAAAAAATCCAAGACTTAATAGGGCATATCCAATTCGGCCAAGTAAGGAATTTGGGGATTTTTGTTCAATTCAAAATTCATTCCAATTAATTTCAAATTAACATTATCCATCATGATTCCAACTCATCCAATGAATCAAAATCAAAAAATTCCATGATTCCACATGAACCCTAACATTCGGCCAAGGTAAGTATATTGGGGAAAAATTATTCCAAACCATTTTCTTGAAATTGATCTAATCAATCTTCAATTAAACATGTTATAAGCATACTCAAACATCCATTTTATTTAAATCATGCTCAAAACAAGTTTACCCAATTTTAAGCCCTAAATATTTTCATGCTCAAACCTAGGCTCTTGATGCCATTGTTGGTTTCTAATTAGGTCCCAAGATCATTATAAGCATGAAAATAACATGTGAATACATCAACGGAGGTAGCGGAATACTCACATCGATCGGTTGAGACGATTTGGTGAAGAACAAAACTCATTTTCCCCTCCTTGGACAGTCACGGCAGTGGCAGAATTTTGATTCACCATTTTCAGTTTTGATCCAACATTTTGAGCTCCAATCTTCGTATAACGATTCCCGGCTCGTGGGTGGGTTTCCCTAACACCTTCGTATGACTCTTGGTGTGCTAGCACTTGGCAATTTTGCCACAAAAATTGCCCAAAATGGCTCGTCACTGCTTGGCAAAACCAGGCAGTTCACTGCCCTTTGGGCGTGACCATTAGAGAGAAAAAGATGAAGATGAAAGAGAGATGAGTTGTGTTAAGTGTCTTAGAAAAGTGTAAATCAATTACCTTATAAATTTTCCAAAATATATTAAAGGTATATACACAAATTTGGCTTTCACAAAGTCAAAGATTTTACTTTCCAATGACTTCACTATTCCAACAACTTATATCACTCAAAGTGACAAGTTGTCTTTTCAATCAATCAATCACATCAATTAATCAAATGTCACATCACTCAAAGTGATATGTGATTTGACGCTTGATGCGACTAATGATTTGACGCTTGATTTGACTTGCGTGCCGCATTCGAATTCGAAATACGAATGCGCTCGCAAATAATCTCGGGCTCGGGTTCGATAATTCCAAATTAACAAATTTTCCGTTGCGTCGTAATTAAATGATTACGCCTAGCGAAATCACTATTCACATCGCTAACGAATTAATTCTAAATTAATTCATTCGCCCGAATTAAAATCTAATTTTAATTCCGCGTCGAAATCCAATTTCATTTAATATATCGAATATATTAATTAATCGATTAATTCCAAATTAATCGTTATCTCACTTTAAAGGATATTTTATCCCAGATTAATTTTCTCTCTCTTTTAATTAATCCCAGATTAATTAAAGTGCGAGTCATACGTCATCGGTGAATCATTGGGAAGCGACCCATGAGATCCCCGGATATGTTGGCAGTAAATACGGTCATCGGACTATCCGAACACGTAAGTACCAAGTACTACGTCTCACCGATTTACAAGACAAGGTTGGCTTCTAGCAAAGCGCTATGCCTACCCAATTCTCCGAAAATATCCTTACAGGAATACAAGATCTGTATCAGGCGTAGTATACATAGTATCGTGTATGTCTATCCAGTATCAGATGTCACGTGCTAGGTCTGGGGCTGGAATTGTGTCTGCCTCGTATGAAGCACATGTCGGATGTCTGGTGACTAGTCTCTATAATCAGATAAACCTAACCTTGTCATTTTATCCCGATAGCTGCAGCATTTAAGAGAACCAGTCTCTTATCCTACGTGACCATCATCTCCATATGACTGGAGTGACACTTCTGTCTTGACATCGCACCCAACACACTACGATTCTCAATATACCCAATATTGGCGTACATAGAACCGGTTAAAGCCCTGGACGACCGCAACTAGAGTATATCGATTGTCACAAGTATTAGCGGTGCAAGTCTCAGGTTAAGACCAAATACACCTACCCTGATTTCGGACTTCCATAGACACATAGTCATACTACCAATGGAATTCTGAATGGGGTCTATCCAGAGCGAAGCTGTTTCCCATACCATCGGTAAAACACAACCTCCTATTACACTTGCATGAGTATCCTATACCCCAAATATATGAGAACTATGCCGTTGTGCCCTCACAAACGCGCACAAGTGTAAGACTAGTCTTTTACGTATTTATCGATGTCCAATCTCGATAATACTCTGACTAGGGATATTTAATGATTTATCCTACGTGGACTGATACTGTCTCATATCATTCTCCATCCAGGAACAAATCATATGGAACTCTAATCATTTATACATCTAGGTGATCTAATCACAAATGATAAGAGTGCAATCTCCTTTGTCACATAGTTAATTTGTACAACAACACCGTGATCTATACAAATAGTGACGCTATGGGTCATAATTGTCCAACATACTCAAAGTACGTATTCTTGAATTATATCGAACTACAATTTTAAATCAAATTTAATTTGTATCCATTACTAATTCGTATTTAATTCCAAATTAAATAAATACACTTATTTATTTTCCTTTTAGACTTAGATTCTAAATCCAATCTTAATGGGTCTCAAAGGCCCAATTAACATCCAATGTCAATTTAATTAAAGTCCAATGAGCTTTTAATTAATTCATAAGGCATGGGCTTTGTCCAATATGGCTCAAACCTAAATGCCAAGGCCCAATTTAGGAATCACCGTATTTTCAAAAAATCAATTTACGCCCATTAGGCCCAATTAAAAAATTTAAAGGCCCAATAATTATATTTGCACTTTATAGAATGGTTTTAGGCTCAATTTGGATCTAATCCAATTTTCCTAAACCAAGCTTGGCCCAACCAAGCCCATTAAGCCCAAATACAACAATATTAGCCCAATTCAAAATTAAAGACTAAAGACTAATTTTAATTAATACAAAATTCCAAAATTCACATTAATTTTACTTAAAGTTTAATAGCCATAATTAATTAGTTAAACCAATATTTCAAAAACACCAATTAAATTAATTAATCATGCTTAAATTAAACAACTAATGTCCAACACAAATTGAAGCAAAATCAATCTATTTCATGCTTCTATAGTCACGGCAATTTGGCATAATTAATATCCAATTTTGATTTCAATCTAATTAAATCAACAATCAACATACACATCATGCCTTAAACACTCCCAATGGTCTAAAATAAAAAAATCACCATGATATATGATAGGGTTCATATTCGGCTTTTACAAGGAAATTAGGGAAAATTTATCCAATCAATTTTTCTCAGATTTTAAGATGCACAAATCCATTTCATCATCATCCAAGCTCAACCAAACAAACACTTTGAAGAAATCATTCTCAAAACATAAAAACCCAAATTAAAGTATATAAACCCTAAACTCATTTCATGCTTAGAAAAAGGCTCTTGATACCATTGTTAGTGTTCCTAGAACATGCCAAGGATCTCTAATCATGATTCAGTGTTGAATATTCAAAGAATTTGCGGAAGACTTACATTGAACGGATTTGATGGATGTATGAAGTTCAAAACTTTTTGATCCTTTGTTGTAGCTCAAAGCTTGCTTTGTGTTCCAAACTCAAGGGATTAGTTTCCCTAACACCTTGAATGACTCCTTGAAAGTCCTAGCTTGAAGAAAATTTGTAACAAAATTTCTAAGGGAGAGGGAGAAGCTCTTGGCTTTGTGAGGGAATGAGAGAGAAAGAGTTGCTTTGTTTTTCTCAAAATCAATTACAAAAAATAATATCTCAAAGTTGGTATACCTTTTCAAAATAAAGACAAAGTGTGTTGGATTTGGTTAGTGTACAAAACAAGCAACCCAAGTTTTTCACTTAACCTTTAACCAATTCCATCACTAGTCAAACTAGTTGATGTAAGTCAAGTGGGTCCCACCGCTTGTAAATTCCGAATTTAAGTTGAACAATCCAACACGCAACTTTGCTCGGGCCCGGGTTCGTTTAATTCCGAATTAACGAATTTTCCATTGCGACTTTATTATTCAAGTTGCTTACGAATTAATTCTTAATTATTTCATTTGCCCGAATTAAAATCCAATTTTAATTCCGCATTGAAATCTAATTTCAATTAATATATCGAATATATTATTTAATCAATTAATTCCAAATTAATCGTTCTCTATCTTCAAATAAAATTTTATCCCAGATAAATTATTGCCGTAATTAATCCCAAATTAATTTTCTCTATTATAATTAATGCTAGATTAATTTTGTTCGAGTCAAACGTCATCGGTGAATCTTTGGGAAGTGACCCATGAGATTCCTGGATATATTGGCAGTAAATCCGGTCGTCGGACTATCCGAACACGTGCGTACCCCGTACCACGTTCTTACCAATTTACAAGACATGGTTGGTTTCTAGCAAAACATTGTGCCTACCCAATTCTCTAGAAATATTCTTTTAAGGAATAAAATATCTTTATCAAGCATTGTATACTAAGTATTGTGTATTACGATCCATTATCGGATGTCACATGCTAGGCCTGTGGCTGGAATTGTGTCTACCCCATACGAAGCATATATCGGATCACTAGCAACTAGTCTTTTTAATCGGATAATCATGACCTTGTCATATTATCCTGATAGTTGCAACATATTAGAGTACCAGTTCTGTATCCCTATGTGATCATCATCTCCATATGACTGAAGTGACACTTCCATCTTGACATCACACCCAATACACTACGATTCTCAATAAACCCAGAAGAGGAGTACACAGAACCTGTTAAAGGCCCGGATTACCAAAACCAAAGCGTACTGATTGTCGCAAGTATTAGCGATGTAAGTCTCAGGTTAAGACCAAATACACCTACCCTGATTCGGATTCCCATAGACACATAGTCATACTACCAATGGGATTCTGAGGGGTCTATCTAGAGCGAAGCTGTTTCCGTACCATCGGCAAATAGAACCTCCTATTACACTTGCACGAGTATCCAAAACCCAAATATATGAGAACTATGCCGTTACGCTTCCATAATGCGCACAAGTGCAATACTAGTCTATTCTGCATTATCAATGTACAGTCTCGATAATACTACGACTAGGGATATTTAATGATTAAACCTACGTGGATTGATATTGTCTTATATCTTATTAATCTGGAATTAATCATTAGGACTTTTATCATTTATATATTCAAGTAATCTAATTACAAAATGATAAAATAACAATTTTCTTTTGTCACATAGTTAATTTGTACAAAAACCACAATGTCTTTTACAAATAGTGATGATATGGGTCATAATTGTCCAACAAAAGCGGCAAAGATGAGCTGGCCGGGACCGGCAACAAGCTCAACTCAATTTGGGAACAAAACTTAGGGGTTAAAGCGCCTCACCATCAACTCAACTCAAGAACGGTTCAAAAATAAACCTTCTCAACTCATGAATGATTGAAAAATGAACCATCTCACACCAGGAATGGTTCAAAAATGAACCATCTCAACTCAGGAACGGTTCAAAAATGAACCATCTTAACTCAGGAACGGTTAAAAAATGAACCATCTCAACTCTGGAATGGTTCAAAAATGAACCATCTCACATAATGAACTATCTCAATTCAAGAACGGTTAAAAAATGAACTATCTCAACTCAGGAACGGTTCAAAAATGAACCATTCACACCAGGAATGGTTCAAAATGAACCATCTCAACTTAGGAATGGTTAAAAAATGAACCATCTCAACTCAGGAACTTTACTAAAAAAAGAACCATCTTACATCAGTAATGGTTCGGGAATGAACCATCTCACATCAACTCAAGAACGGTTCGGGAATGAACCATCTCTTATCTGTAACAGTTCAGGAATGAACCATCTCTTATAAGTAACGGTTCGGGAATGAACCATATCTCATCAAGTAACGGTTCCGGAATGAACCATCTCATATTAGTAACGGTTCGGGAATAAACCAGGGGTCAAGCACCTCATCATCAAATCAGCTCAGTTCGAAGCATCTCGCAGAACAAAAAGTAAGTCCGGTGATAGCCGACGAACCAGGTAAGTAAAAATGCAAGTATAACTCTTATAGGGTTGTCACTATCACACACTGCACAAGCCACATCAAAGTTGGGACGACTGTAGGCACTGCATTTTTTTTGCATAAAGCCCAATGATGAGCCTCATATGGAGGCAATACATGATATATCGCGGGAGTTACGGGAAACAAACACCGGAAGGGAACTCTAAAATATTAATACCTCGTCAGATTTAAACTCACTAGTTAGCCTCGGGTTCGCTTGGTCAATTTCTATTTTAAACATTAGCCTCGGCCCAAAACCCCTGCAACCAATGAAAGTCCATTTATCCATGACATACACACCCATACCACACAGAGCCATACAACCCATCCAAAGCCCATGCAACTCCCAATGCCCATACGCCCAAGCCCTATCCAAAATAACAAAACCACATGCAAAACATATGCCAAATCTATTCTAATCCCCTTCCAAATTAGCCAAGATTGAATCCCTTAATTTGGAAATAAAATCAAGGCAAAATAGAGGGAAGAGGCGGCCACACATGAAAATAATAAGATGAAAACCCTAACAAGTATAACAAATAGAAACCCTAGCTTGCAACTATAAAAGCATAACATATCCAAACCTTAGAGGCTATCTTTTTCACACACACTGACACGGCATAAACACCAATAAACAAACCCTAGAAACTCTCCCATCTATCTGATTTTTTCCTCACATTCACACGGCAACAAACAAACCCTAAGCTCTCTCAATTTTTGATACCTACGATTCCCCTCTCTCTCTCGTCTCTCTCTCACTTTGGATTCTTCTCTCTTCTCGGCAACAACAAACACAAAAAAGAAAACCCTAGCTCTCTCTCCTCTCTCATTCCACACACACAAAACAATCCAAAAAAAACCCTACAACCGAAGCAACAAAGCCAACCAATCCTGCCAGTTACGGTGAAGACAAGAACAGATAAAGACACATAAACCAAAAAAAAAAACACTAAAACCACGCACACAGCCCACTCACAAACTGCACCACACACTCCCGGCAAATCAACAAAAAGCCACACACTCTTCTTACATCTTGACACCTTACGCACACAACATACACACAGGCCACAAAAGCCAGCCACGTGAGCAACAAAACAATAAGCCAAAAACCAACATAACAGCAAGCAAACAATAGCCCCCACCAATTCAAACAAACAACCTACTGACCGATTAAACAAAGCCACAGACCCAGGAGCCCTGACCGACCAAAACTGATCGAAAAACCCTTCAATCAACGTAACAAAAGCAAAGCCAGACAGCCCTCCAAAATATTCCAAAACCGACACAAAAACATCCCCTAAACCGAGACAAAAATAGTCCATAACAGCAGCTCATTACCAAAAAAATAGCCCGCAAAATAGTAGCTAAATCACTGTAAAATAGTAAACCAATAACGGTGAAACGTTGAGCAGAAACTGCGAAACAGCAAATCAACGCTCCTTTCGGCGATGGCTTAATGTACTTCCAAGAAGCGACTTAAAAGGTAAGACCTAAGGGCACTCTTTTATTGTATTCATTTTGTTTCGGATGCGGCATGCCCGATTGGATGTGAAATATGTCCAACCGGGTATGCGATGTCCCACATCCAAGATGACCAAGTCTTTTGGTCATATTTTCTTTCTTTAGTATTTTGTTATTTATCTTTTTTTTTTATGTTTATTTACCGTCATTATTTATCTTTACTTATTATTCCACATTTATTTTGTTATTTATTGTTGCTATTTATCTTTTCTATTTATTTACTTGAATTTATCATTATTTTATTATCTCGCTTTTACTTTTGTTCATGTTCGGCTATATTATTTAGCATCCCCCTTCATGACTACTTACATTGGATTAAATGTCACCCATTGTGGTATATCGGATGGAAACCCAGACATAAATTCTGTAGCCGAATCCGAATGGACGGTAGTGCGGTCTGTACTTGGGATACAACTCCACGTACCACTTGGAAAATGTCTGAGGGCACGATTTACCATATTTATTTTATTGTTATGGACGATGCATGCTTGGCTAGACGTGAAATACGTCTAGCCGGGCATGCGAGGTCCTATACTAAAAATGACCAAATCTTTTGGTCGCATCTTCTTTCTTTTATTTCGTTATTTATCTTTCTTATCAATTTATCATTTTTTATTATTCCGCATTTACTTTAGAGTTCATTTTTATTATTCCGCATTTACTTTAAAGTTCATTTTTATTATTCCGCATTTACTTTACAGTTCATTTTTATTATTTTGCATTTACTTTACAGTTCATTTTTATTATTCTGTATTTACTTTATAGTTCATATTTATTATCCCGCACTTACTTTACAGTTCATTTTTATTATTACGCATTTACTTTATCATTCATTTTCATTTTATCAGTCTGTTTTTACTCTTATTCATGTTTTGTCATATCACTTCCCATTTACTTTCATGTCTGTTTGCATTGTGTTAAAGATTGTGTGTCATCCCTTGTGGTATACCGGATGGAAACCCAGACATAAATTTCGTAGCTGAATCCGAATGGACGATAGTGCGGTCTGTACTTGGGATACAACTCCACGTACCACTCGGGAAACATACATGCATGCGTTTTTATGTCATTATTGATGCCATTTTTGTAAGCACGTTCGAACGCATTTTCTGAACGCTACTTGAACGCATGCACTCTGTCTTATTTCGTTCGAACGTGTTTCCGAACGCTACACGAACATATACATTCTGCCTTACCATGCATTCTTCCATATTCCGTTTGAATGTGTCCTCGAATGCTACACGACCGCGCATATACTAGATAATCTATTCTCTTATATTTTATGCATTTTCATATTTTTAGGTATTTATTTTACATTATGCCCTTAACTATTTGCACTTTTACTGTTATTGTAATTTGCATTAACGTACTTCCTAGATTATGATGCTTTTGAAATTATGCATTCGCTTTCATTTATATTTATGTTTATGGGTGAGCAAACTTGTGTGTTATTGAGATATCTTGCATGTGTTGCATAAGACTTGGTGGTACCATTGTGTAAACCCGTTCATTACAACTGGCATAAGTAAGGGACCATTCCGAACCTAAAGGTTTGAGGTCTTCCCTTGAGAGGGGTGAGTACGGCCATAAATCGTTTCCCAGTTCACGCTGGGTGGCGACTCTTTTATTCTCCGATTTAGTCCCCCGTGGGCTACTCCGTACTCCCTACGGGGCGCGAGCCCGAATAGTATCATGGTCGCTCATACAGATATTATCCCATGCTCAACCTAGAATTCCTTGAAATCATTATCAATGTACTCCTCCACGATCCGATCGTGAAGTTTTGATCATTTTAACTAATTGGTTCTTAACCTCAACACGATACTCTTGGAAATTTTAAAAAGTATCTCACTTATGCTGCATTAAGTAAACATACCCATATCTCAAATAATCCTCAATAAATGTGACAAAATTTTCATAACCACCTCGGGCTCTTACATTCATCGGTCTGTAAAAGTCTAAATGTACTAACTTAAGTGGTTCACTAGCTCTTATACATTTTTTTAGTAGAAGGTCACTTGGTAATCTTTCCTTCTAGACAAGATTCACAGACTAGTAAAGTATCAATCTTTAACTGATTTAATACTCAGTTCTTTATCAACCTATTTATCATGTTAATGTTGGGATATTTGTCCTAGAGATTCATGTAATGTAAACAGTTTTATATGTTATGAAATAAAATGAAGCATTATTCATTTATCAAAGTGTTTGTTTAAATTTCGCATATTATAAATTATCTTAATTATCCTATATTACACATGTACCTTCAAACTTAGTGTATGGGTATCATACATAAAAGGATTTAAGTCTGAAGTTAGTAATCTAAAATAGTCCATAGAGAGCAAACAAAGCGGGTACTTTGTTTATGGTTTATCTATTGATGCGGTCCATTCTATAATTTTTTGGCGAACTTAATCCTGGATCGTCCATGTAGAGACATTAGAATGGAGGCACCTTGTATGATATGTTCATATAGGAATGGACCCAGATAAAAATGACTTTCTTATAATATCCGTTAAATAAAGAAATTCATTTCGATATACTAGATGGTCATAAATGGATTGATCTTAATCCTGAGTGTACTACGAACTCCTGCATGGCAGGCTATGTCCTTTGATTTACAAAGGTGAGGTTGGTGTAACAGTCCCGACCAATAACTAAGTACTTGATGGGGCATAGTCTGGTGTGTAGCTGGGAACGTTTTACATAGATATGGAGTTCACTCCTTCGTTCGAGAAGTAGTAGAGTATCTTCTTTAAGGGTTGATTCACTACTTGAAAGGTTAGAGTGCTCGAGTCTTTCTATTACGAACAGAAATATTAAAATTCATAATTGTTATGAATAAATCGTTCATTAGAGAATCAATGGTACTTAGGGTAAAAATATTTAGAAGGTTATAACAGACATTATGACCCGCCTCTAATCACAAGATACTTGTGAAGGGTTAATCTTTATGTAGTGACTATATTAATTGACACCGACTTGGTTTGGCTTAATATATTATTTACGACAACCAGAATACAACTTCGGTTTTTACTGGAATAACCCAGAGTTAATAATTCAGAATATTTAATTAAGAGCTTAATTAATGATGAGCGGAAAATATATAAATATTTACCGCCCCTTTTACTTAATATTTTGTTTAGTTTCTCGGGTTTGATGAACGTTTTGATGTGTTTTAGTTTATTTTGCTGATAAAATAATATTGGGACATAATGAAATCATTTAGGACGAAATGTGGGTCAAATAAGGGCAAAATTTGGACTTGACATTTTAATTTTGGAGATTGGAAACTTGAAAGGGCGTTTTAACAAAGTACAGTTTTGGAAATTCCAATTTTCGCATCTGTCGTATTTTCAGCATAACCTTTTACTCTGATATCGGATTGAGCTGATTCAAGTTCCAGATTAAAGAAGACTCAAAGATCTACAACTTTGAAAGACAAAATAATTTGACTTAATCTGGATACCGCCTATATGGCTGGTTGGTAATTATCATGCGAAGTTAATATATTATATTAAGGGAGATATCTAAAATAGAAGTAATAAAAGTGGATCCTTTTACCTCAGCATTTTCTTTTATTGTACTTTTACTTCATTTACTTTCAGCAATTTACTTTCAGCATTTACTTTTCAGTAATTTACTTTCAGCAATTTACTTTCAGCATTTACTTTTCAGCATTTAATTTTCAGTATTTAATTTCAGCATTTTACTTTCCATCATTTACTTTTCAGCATTTTACTTTTCAGCATTTTACTTTTTGTCTTTTATTTTATTTAAGTTTTTACTACCCATAAATATGTGTCGTCTCCAATGTCACCGATTTATAATGGGTTATTTTATAGTTTGGGTAATTTAAAGGTTTACTTATTAAGTCTTAATCTTAATGCGTCTTGTTAATTGGCTATTAATAAGATTGATCTGGTAAATCTAAAATAAACTTGACAAAGGAATTTTAGGTTTCAGCCTTAGACTTAATAGCTCACGATCTTCCTTGAGGATAGATAGCTCTTTAATAGATTTCCTTACATGATAGACATATACCTATCGGGCGGGGGTAGCCATAATTGGAACTTAAACTTAATGAATCCATGTAATTTGGTTGACATAGACATATGGTTCAAATGGGTTATACTGGGTATTTGCATCTGACAATCGACAGAGGCTTTCGCATAATTTAGTGTTCCAGGTTAGTAAACCGATTTATTACACAAACATGAAATAACTGCTTCATCTTTTAAAAGATATTAGAAAGATTCACAACCCTGGATAGTTTTATAAATTTGAATTTTCTTAAATCTACTTTCAAGCAATTTTATTTACTTGTTTTTAAATTTAAAATCATCACCATTTCAAATCAATCAATCAACCTGTTAGATACTAGTAATCATTTGACCTCATCAAATTAATAGATAGGGTATTAAGTCCTCGTGGGATCGATACTTTTTATACTACTTGAATGATACGTGCACTTGCGTTATACTCGTGTGATTACGCACCGGACAATTAATATTTCGAGATTATTGGAGCTCAAAACCGTAGGTCCATTTGGTCTTCGTGCTAGCTCAATATACCGTAGCGGATTTAGTATAATTGGATAGTCCAATTATATACTCACATATATATATATATATTATTATGGTCAATAATATCATTTTGTCACACATGAAACCATATATTAAATGTTAAGGTATGGTTTTTAATAATTATATGATAATTATTAAATAACTAAAACTAACTTATATTTGATATAATTTAATAAGGCCATTATTGGAATTTCAACTTCTTGGGTTTTGGAAACCCTTGGATTCTTTTAGAAGTTATGTTTTTCAATAAGGTTAATTGAAAAAATAAATTTTGTAACATCTTCTCATTATGTTAATTTAAGATAATTGTTACAAAATTTTGAAGGTATACCATGCCTTGGCTGAAAATTCCATGCGGGGGAGAGGAAAGGTTTGTTAATTTTAGAAATTAATTACCCTAAGTATAAAAAGAAAATTTGATTTTCTTTTGCATTATTCTCAAACAATCGACCATAGCCTCCATCTTTTTCTTCTTCATTCTCTCTCAAGGGTTGAGAAAAACAAAAAGAAAGAACAAGAAGAAACATAAATAAAATACTTGTGTGACATTAATTCCTAAATAGTTTAGGGATTAATTTTGTGATTCTAGCCCACACTAGTTTTCATTGGTTCTGAGACACAGCACGAAAGACTCTTTTGGTGTTAAGCCAAAATCCATCACTTTTGTTTTTCATTCACTGACGGTAGTGGGGGTTTATTTTGCCCATTATCGAGCACTTCTTGGGTGATTATGGCCTCGACTTGGTTTCATTTTATTCCATTATTTTCGGGGAACATATAGGGGTGTTTTGGGACTGTGTCAAGGCTGTTTTCAACTGTAAAAATAGAACTAAAATGCAGCCACATGTCATATAAATTGGGGGCTGTTTTGGCAGTGTTCTAGGTACATTTTGTTGGGAAGCGGCGCGAGTGCGGAGCGGAAAATCAAAATTATTATGCCGATTTCCCTTTGTCCAAGACCCATTTGTTTTATTATTCTACAAGCGTAGGCATTTTACTATATATTCTAAGCATAAACCTAATAAAACATGCATAGAACATAAACCTAAACATGCTAACTATCATAAGAACTCTAATTAAAATAAAGAAAGAAAAAGACTTACTTGAACCGAAGACTCCTCCAGTCCTCCCTCTAATCTACAAGCTTTTCTCGAACTCAGTAAGCTCTTACATGTTCCAAAGAGCCACCAAAATGTGTGGCCTCCAATGATGCACACACCAAAGCCAAAACTCAACGGTAAGACTACGCCTTGAGTGCACGGGTATTTTGCCCTTGGTGCTAGCCTAAGCAAATACCTCAACTCTTAACTCGAGGTTCTTCTAGTCAATTAGACTTAATGATCCTTAAAATCAGTGGCTTACTCTTAAACTTTAGAGTTGCTCACTTATATAAACCCAAGATATGAAAGGTTTTGGTGTAGCAAATTTGTAATGAATTCTTTGGGTTTATATAGTGCTCCAAAGACAACAAAATTAATTAAAAATCTGATGTGGGATAAAAGCTGATTTAATCTTAGCCATTGGATCTTAATTTAGTGTTTTAATGAGATTATAAAACCCTAATAATAGTTTGGGCCGAATAGGAATTCAAAAAATAATAATTTACTATTCATGTGAATAGTAATTTTTTTAATTGTTCCAATTCCCAAAGTGACCCATGTTGGATAATTATGACCCATAGCATCACTATTTGTGCAGAACATGGTCTTGTACAAATTAACTATGTGACAAAGGAAATTACTCTTTTATCATTTGTAATTGGATTACCAAGATACATAAATGATAAAAGTCCATATGATTAGTTCCGGATTGATAAGATATGAGACAATAACAATCCATGAAGGTTCAATCATTAAAACATCACGAGTCATAGTATTATCGAGATCGGACATCGATAATACGGAATAGACTAGTATTGCACTTGTGCGTGTTATGGGAGCATAACGACATAGTTCTCATATATTTGGGTATTGGATTCTCATGCAAGTGTAATAGGAGGTTGTGTTTACCGATGGTATGGAAACAGCTTCGCTCTAGATAGACCCCTCGGAATTCCATTGGTAGTATGACTATGTGTCTATGGAAGTCCGAATCAGGGTAGGTGTATTTGGTCTTAACCTGAGACTTGCACAGCTAATACTTGTAAGATCAATATACTTTGGTTTTGGTCGTCCAGGGCTTTAACAGGTTCTGTGTACGCCTCTTCTGGGTATATTGAGAATCGTTGTGTATTAGGTGTGATGTGAAGAAGGAAGTATCACTCCAGTCATATGGAGATGATGATCACGTAGGATACAGAACTAGTACTCTTTAGTACTGCAGTCATCGGGATAATATGACTAGGTCATGATTATCCGATTATTGAGACTAGTTACCAGAGATCCGATATATGCTTCGTACGGGCAGACACAATTCCAGCCCCAGGCCTAGCATGTGACATCCGATACTGGATCGTAATACGCAATACTACGTATACTACGCTTGATATAGATTACATATTCCTTTAAGAATATTTCTGGAGAATTAGGTAGGCACGATGCTTTGCTAGAAGCCAACCATGTCTTGTAAATCGGTAAAAATGTAGTACTAGGTACGTACATGTTTGGATATTCCGACGACCAGATTTACTGCCAACATATCTGAGGATCTCATAGGTCGCTTCCCGAAGATTCACCGATGACGTATGACTCGCACATAATTAATCTGGGATTAATTACTAGAGAGAGAAAATTAATCTAGGATTAATTATAGAGATATTTTATCTGGGATAAAATACTATTTAAAGAGAGAGAACGATTAATTTGGAATTAATCGATAAAATAATATATTCGATATATTATACGAAATTAGATTTCGACGCGGAATCAAAATTAGATTTTAATTCGGGCGAACGAGTTAATTTCGAATTAATTGGCTAGCGATGTGAATAGTAATTTTGCTAGGCATAATTATTTAATTTAATTTGATTTAATTATGTCGCAACGGAAAGTTCGTTAATTCGGAATTAGCGAACCCGAGCCCGTGAGTGTTTGCGGGCCCACTCACATTTCTAATCAAATGGGGCCCACAAGTCACATCAAGCGTCACATCACTAGTCAATTTTATCACTTTAATGTGATGAAAGTTGGTGGTTGGTGGTTGAGTGTGAAACACACTAGTGTGATGGATTGAAAGACATATATCATTTTTTTATTACATTTGGTATATGACTTTTGGTAATTAGATTACAACACACACAACTTAATCTTTTTCTCGCTCTTCTCTCCACTCACGACAATGGAGCCATTTTTCCTCTCTTGGGCGTGAAGCTAGGCTTCATTTTCTTCATAATTTTGTTGCAAAATCTCAAGAGCTAGCACTGAAAGGAGTCTCACATAGGTGATAGGGAAACCCATTCATGAGCATAGAATCCATTCACAAAGCTTGGAGCTTGTAGCACACAAATGGGACCTTGGCCGAAACTTGGAGCACAAAAGAGGAGCTTGGCCGAGACCTTCAATGTAGCAAGGAAAATTTTTGTGTTCATCGCATCGCAAATCCGATCAAAGTGAGTATTTCCGCAACTTTACTTTATTGTTTTCGCACTTTTCATTCGCTTAATTGATTTTGGCTTGATCTAGAAAACCCAACAATGGTATCAGAGCCTTGATTAAGCTTG